>PVLD010009331.1:0-77607 GCA_004027595.1 Dinomys branickii
GATCAAATGGGCCATCATCTGCGTAACTGAGTAACAAAGGTGAAGGTAACATTATGTAGGACAGCATCCAGAGCTAATTCCCTTCTATGTTCTCTATAATTCTGTATTTCCTCAATCGTTTTTGTATTAACAGAAGTGAAGATAACTTTATATTATACAGCATCCAGTGCAAATTCCCTACTATCTTCTCTATAATTTGATATTTCCTTTAAGTTTATGTGTTAACTAATGTGAAGATAACTATGTAATACAACATCCAGTGCTAATTCCCTACTATATTCTGTATAACTTTGTATTTTCTGTATTGTTTATGGCTTTTCTGGTTCACATGTCTCCATTCTTTTGTCTTTAAAATAAAATTTAAGAAAATAAAAATAAAACAGAGTTCCTGATAATTCCTGCTTAAATGCTATTCCTCCCATTTTTACTTTTTAGATTGTATCAATTTTATCTTTAAGAACTTAACACATCTCATCTTCTTAGAGTCATATAAACAACTGGCTCTGCAAATTGGTGTTTCTTTTCTGTGTCTTCAGTCTATTTTAGTGGAAATACAGATGCTCAGAATCTGCCTTACTTGGAAAAAAATAGAAGCATTGTATTTCTGCTTTAAGACATATTGGTAATGTCACACATGTACGGTTCACCAGGTCACGTTTGCTTCTGTGTATAATCCCCGCTACTCAGGAGGCTGAGGCAGAACCATCACAGGCTTGAGGCCAGCCTTGGCCACTTAGTGAGATCTTGCCTCAAAATAATAAAATAAACAGTGGTGGTCAGTTACAGTGCACAGCCAGCACGTATGTACATGGCCCTGGCTTCAGAGAAAAGCTGCAACACATGTTAGGGTGGTGTGTTTGAGACCTCCCCCAGGGACTGGCCCGGTGGTGTCGTCATGTGGAATCTTGTGTGTTCAGTCCGCAAACACGTGCATTTCTCTCTGCTTTTGCTCTTAGCCTCGGCACACCCAGAGGCGATCAGGATCCGCTCGGTGGAGGACATAGCTGCCGAGGTGGAGCGCTATTACCTCCAGGGCTATGTGGCGGGGGCCCTGCACCCCATCCTGCACCCCGCGGGCCCGAGGGCGCCCCTGCCCGCCAGTTACCTGTACAGAGCCGTTCTGTTGCGGCAGAAAGCCAGGTGAGCCGTGAGGGCCGCGGGGTCGTGGCTCTCTGGGAGGCGGGAAGGGCTTGGACACGGGGTCGCACACAGGTTTGAGTTTCAGCCACCATGGGCAGCAGTCGGAGCCGGACGGGGCAAGGAGATTCCCGCTCTGTCCTAACATGCACTGGGGAGAAGCTCCCTGGGACACGTGGGTGCGGGCAGCGGCGGGCAACCGGGGACAGGGACAGCGTGCAGGACGGAGCCAGTGGGCTCAGGCATGGCCTCAGCAGGTCAGGACCCCACATCTCTGCACAGGAGCCCTGGGGACAGTTGTGTGGCAGAGGTGCTGCACTCCCAGATTCGTGTGGCGGAAAGCCAGGAGGGTCTCCCAGACGAGGCACACCCACATCCCCCTCTCCCCAGAGTGGGACCAGACCTCCCCACCCGTCTTGGGTCAGAGCCCCACAGTCACTTCAGCAGCCCACAGCCTCCCTCCACGACGCTCCACTTGGCAGCTCCTCCACCCTGGGCCACACACGCAGCCTCCTTGATTGGAGACAGTCTCTCTGAGTTTCCCAGGCTGGCCTGGGGCTGCCAACTCTCCTGCCTCAGCCTCCCAGAGAGCTGCGGTCACCGAATGTGCCGTGATGCCCAGCTCCGTTATATATTAGTTTTCAAAAGTTGATGGCTGCTCTTCTAAACGACACTGCAGCCGCTTCCGTGCGCCTCAAGTGCACATTGGGCGGCTTCTGCGGTAAAAATGCTGCCGCCCTTTCCAATGAAGAATGAAAGTAACAGAAACAATGCTGGAATTAAGGCATTATATTTGTTTACACAGCTCTTTCAGACCGTCTCAAAGACCAGAGTGAGGGCTGGGGATATAGCTCAGTGGAATAAGCGCCTGCCTAGCAAGCGCAGGGTCCTGAGTTCGATCCCCGGTACCGCAAAAAAAAAAAAAAAAAGACCAGAGTGAAAACTGTGCTATCTTTGTACTGATGGACCAACAACTTTAACTGTGAAAGAGCGAACAACAAATGAACTAAGAGGAAGAGAAAGGGAAACTGGGGGGTTAGGAAGGGGCCCCAAATCGCAGGTGTGGCTGGGGGTGTGACCCAGTGCTCCAGTGGTAGCCTAGCACACAAGGTCCAGGTTCAACCCCCTAAAAAAGAAAAAGGAGAAGGAGGAGGAGAAGGAGAAAAATCTAAGTGAGGTGGGCATGGTGGTGCACACCTGTAATCCCAGCACTCTGGAGGCTGAGGCAAGAGGATCTCTGCAAATTTGAGGACAGCCTGGGCTACAAAGTAAGTTCAAGGCCCAGGTACACTAAACAGTGAGATTGTCTTAAAAAACCAAAACCAAAACCAAACAAAACCAGCAGGTGTGTTTGAAGGCCTGCTCACCTGTGTCCTGGATGCGGGAACCCCATGGGGACTTGAGCAGTGCAGGCGTCACTAAGCCACCTGTGTCCCACCGCTGTCCCAGCTGCAGCCCCACGGACAAGTTCCACTCTCAGCACTGCTCAGGCAGCTGCACCGCGTTGGGCAAGGCGAGGAATGAGCCAGGAACAGAGACCAGAGGGAAGAGAAGGAAAGGTGCGCTCACCTCACCCCCCAGGGGTGTGCTGTGCTTCTGTGGACAGCGAGGTGTGATGGGCCCGGCTGGGGTCAGTCTCCTGACTGCCACTGAAACCACCAAAGTGGTACTCTTCCATACACAGTTAGAGATCAGAGTACTGGAAGTTTGGACCAATGGGTTTCAGTCAATAAAAGTGACTGTGGGCTTCTGGTATGTTTATGAGGAGAGGCTACGGGCTTGAAGTAACAACACAGGACGGCCTGGGCCAAGAGAAAGGCAGGTGACTGGGCAGGCAGCTGGACCAGCTGAAGGAGAGGGTGACGGATGGGACTATGGCATGGGCATGTCCAGCCCCCCACAAGGCGTGTGACAGACTGCATTGCACACATGCACCAATAAAACAAAAGTTAGTGTGCAAAGATTCCCTAGCTGTGTGTGGTGGCTCATGCCTGTAATCCTAGCACTTGGGAGGCTGAAGCAGGAGCTTGGCTGTGAGTTTGAAGCCAGCCTGGGCTACATAAGGAGAACTTGTCTCAAAAAGACAAAAAAAAAAAAAGATTCCCTGGTCCTGGCTGCAGAGTTGCCCCCTACCACCTCCCGACCGTGTCACAGGTGAACTGTGGACACGAACATGCTCCCTCTGTTGCAGCCCCAAGCACCTGGCAGCACCCAGCACAAAGAGGCGCGCGCGGCTGGTCATCGAGGAGTGTCCAGTGCCTGGTGACACGCAGACCAGCGACATCGCAAAGGAGCTGATGGAGAAGGTACCTGTGTGCTTCCATGGCGATCGAGAAACGGATGCTTGTTTTTACTTTTAAAAGAATAAGAAAGCAATAGGTGACTTATTCTACCCAACTTAAAAACATTGAAGCACTTGTCCCAAACCATACAGCTTTAAAAACAGCTAGACATGGTGGCACACACCTATAATCCCAGCACTTGAGAGGCTGAGGTGGGAGAATCACAAGTTTGGGACCAGCCTATCTCAGAATGCACACATACACACACGCATGTGCTCGCGCGCCAGAGAAAAAGGCCAATGAAACAGAAAGGAGGTGACCACATAGAAATTTAATAGCAAACCTGGTAAGAGAAAGCAGAAGAATAACCATTACTTAACAAATGCTATGGAGAAAGTGAGCGCTTGTTCTATAGGAAATATAGAAGCTCCATGCATTTCAGATGATATGTGGAGATGATTCTGTAAAATATAAAGAATCTGAGAGAAAATGGAAAAGTAAGCATATTGAATTATGAGTAGATCAAAGAGTCTGAGGATATAAACATAAATTGTGCGCTGGAAAAATTAAAGAACCAGTGGGAAGAATCTGCAGGGAACACTCAGGAGACGAACATAATAAATGCACGAACACGCCACCCAGCCCTGAACAGTGGACGCCTGGACGGCGGGCACCAAAGGAAACACACACGAAAGAGCAGGCAGGCAGCAGAGTCAGCCTAGTAGTTTTTAGTGTAAACAAAAACTGAGAATGAAACCTCTTCACTATTCAAGTGGGAATAAAACTGACATCATTAAATCCAGTGTTGCCAGAGCTTCAAGACATGAACTTCGTGTTGCAGCTGGCTTCATGACACACAGCACGGTGCTCCTGATGCCCATTTGGAAATAAAGATCTGAGGTCCTGTTTAATTTTGTAACCTAGCAATCTCCTTTTTAGCAATCTGTTCCAAAAAATAATATGAAAAGAAAAGGTCACTTTTACAGGGAGATATTTAGTCAACAGTGAATAATGAACCAAGTCTCCAGGAACTGGAGGTCTTTGCAGGAGACCATGGTTATCAGGATAATCAAACATTGTACGGTCGTAAGGGTAAAGACTCACAGACAACCAAGACAGGCAAGCGCGCACAACAGACATCAGTTGGAACTTCCATTAAGGTGGACACTATATATAGATCGCTAAAGCCAGGAAAAATGATACGTTCATAAATAGTCCAAGATGATGCGGCTTTCTTTACAATGAAGGCTTTCTTTGCTTTCCACTTTTGGTTTATTTGTACTGATGCATTTACAAGTTTTAGGTTTTATGTAAGGCCTACAGCCTAAAGCCTAAGGTATTTCCTGTCAGGTAAGAAACTGTGAAACTTGTTCATTGGTTTCTGTTTTTGGTTCCAAACTTTAAATAACCCTGTGTGGAAGACAAGCTGTGGTTTGTGTTAGAGCACTCAGGACATTCCCCAGCTAGAGGTGAAGCCATCGTTCAGTACAGTTTTAGGAGCCGTCTTTACGGCTAGACGTTTATAAACAAAGTGCGCACACTGCTCACCACTGCTGTTCTGGGAACTGTAATGATTTTTCTGGGAACGAATTTGCTCCAGAAAGCTTCTTTTGGAAATAACAAACATAGCTGCTCATTTAGTCCTAACAGGTCACCTGCAGAGCCCTGGTTTGGCATCTGACTTCCTGGCCCTGGTTAGAAATCCACCAAACAGGAAGGCACTTGTTATTTCAGCCAGTAGTAATGGGGCTCTTTCATGAAGAGCACAGCCCCAGGAAGCGCAGCTCAGGCGGGGTCAGGATAGCACCCAGTGTGAACAAGAGTGCAAGAAGGAGCCAAATACTATTTCTGAGCAGCGCCTGTGTGGAGAGCCGATTGTCAGACGCTGGCTTCTACACAGAGCTCTAGGTCATGCCAGGGTCAGCCCCCACTGGTTGTGCACCGGGCTGGGTGGCCCTGGGCTTCCTGCCTGCTGGGCAAGCTCTGCCCCCTGAGCCTGAGCCACACCGCAGCCCCTTGTGCTAGTTTTAAAGTAAGGTTTACAAGCAGTTCTTACGGGCTGGAGGTACAGCTCAGTGGGCTAAGTGCTTGCCGCCGAGCACTAGGGCCCTGAGTTCGATCCCCGGTCCCGGAAAAAAAAAAAAAAAAAAAAAAAAAACAAGCAGTTCTTACCCCTAGGGGCTGTAAATTTAGGATCTTGGCACTCCGGCCTGGAACCTGGAAAAGAGCTGTGTTTGTTACCAGGTGACCCTCTCAGGCCACAGCTTCCAGAGAGTCTGAGTCTGTCTGCCTGTGCGACAGAGCTCCTGGGGGAGAAGCTGCTGACCACTCCCGGGCACCTGGGTCTCCAAGGACAGGGAAGCCCAGCAGTTTTCGTCTCCGGCCAGTTACAGGGCCGCGTGTGGAAGCTGCATATCTTCTCCACCTCAGCCTCTACCCTACCCTCCTGCCTAGTCTACTGCATTTCCCTGAGACTGCGCCTTGCTCAGTCTGGTCCAGTTCTTCCTGGGCTTCATCCCCGTCAGGTCCAGCCGCAGGTATCTCCATTTGCATGCCCAACACAACTTCCTGACCGACCTGCCACCCTCATAGCCCCCAGGTCAAGTGCTTCCAGCGGCAACCGCAGAAAGGACGGCTTTGGCTCTTCCCTTGCACTCGCTTAGCAAGGACTTAGGCAAGCACCTAGACTGTAGGGCCTAGAAGGACATAGCACTGCAAAACAAGGACAGCAGGGATGAAGATGGATGAGACACAGCCCCTGCTGGAGCCGCGGATGAGTGGCCAAGTGGGCGCAGAGAGACCCAGGTAGAAAGGGATTAGCAGGGAAGCAGAGGTGGGGCAAGGCTCATGCAAGTGAGAGCCCAACCTACAGACGGGCCAGGAAAGCACACCTTGGACCTCCCGTGCACTCTCAGACCTCCTGTGCACACTCAGACCTCCTGTGCATTCTCAGACCTCCCGTGCACTCTCAGACCTCCTGTGCACACTCAAATCTCCTGTGCACACTCAGACCTCTTTCTGTGCATGCTCAGGCCTCCTCTGCATGCTCAGGCCTCCTCCTGTCCATGCTCAAACCTCCTCCAGCCCTTTGCCAGAAGGCAAGTTTACCAGGCTGGGTCCTGTGCTTGAATTGAACCTTGCTGTGGATTCAGCCCAGATCAGAGACAACAGCACCAAGACACCAACACCGATGGAGGAGACCAGAAAGCATCCGAGTTATGCCAGGCACTGGGCTCCTCTGTGGGTATCCATGCTGGGCACCAGTCTCTCCACCAGGGACAGTGGGTGTGCCAATGCTCCCACAGCTCAGCAGGGTGAGGCAGGAGGATCACTCAAGCATAGGAGTCTGAGTCTAGCCTGAGCAACAGAGTGAGACCCTATCTAAAAAAAAGAATACTTAGTTTTTAACTTTTCCTTGATCAACACCAAGGAAACATAGTGCAGGTGGTCTCCACCACGCTAAGGTGATGACAGAGACCAAGTCACACTTGGCTCCTCGCCCTTCTTTACCCCTCAGGTCAACGCTGCAGCTCAGGGAGGCATGCGTTTCGTGGGCTTCATCCCACAGCTCTGCACGCTGACCAGATGCTGCAATGGGACCGGCCGGGGTGCGGGTATGGAGCTCACAGCCAACGACAGCCGAAGGAGCAAGGACGAGGGACCAGGCAGCAGGCCAGCATCAGAAAGTGGCCCCGGGGAAGCATCTCATCAGGAGGGCAGCCAGGCACAGGGGGACCTTGATGGTAGCCCCGGCCTCACCAAGCCAAGGAAGGGGGAAGGTAAGGTACCAGAACACAGAGCCAGCATGGTGGCAGATGCGCCCAGGAGGCTGAGGCAGGAGAGTCACCATGAGTTCCAGGCCAGCCTGGGCCACACGGAAAGACCTTGTCTCAAAAATAAAAACAAATGAACAAGACAAAAGAAGAGAATACAGTCCTAGTTTCAACTTAGCAAAATACATTTTTAAAGGTTTTCTCAAAGTAAATTTCTAAAGACTATGAAGATTCAATGAATTAATCCAAATTGTGTGTGATTTTTAAAAATCACTGTAGTAGGAAAGGGCCTGAAGAGTTTCAGACCACAACCCCCACCAGCAGGAACCACAGGGCCATCCCATGATGAAACTCTGGGTTGAGGCTGAGGCAGGAAGATCTCTTGAGCCCATTAGTTCAAGTCCAGCCTGGAGAACAGAGTGAGACCCCATCTCAAAAAAATGAAAGGAAGAAAGAATTCGGCTTGTACTTCTTCTGTCAGTATAAAACAAACATGACTATGGTTTTGGCTTTTCAATTATTATCTTTTTTCATGATGAGGATTATTTGATAGTTATTTTAAGAGATCTCTGGAGTCATTTTTAATTTTGCTCTAACGTAGAGATCACTATTAGGTGGTCTCCAAAACTCATGCCACACAGTTCCTCAGGTAGAAGGCTGACTTCCCAGAGAGTCCCAGCTGCTGGTAGGGCAGGGTCACAGCCAAGAGTCTGCTCTGTACATCTCTGTCCTGCCTCGGTTCTGTCCCGTTCCCTGCAGCATTCTCACCTCTGAGGTTAATTGGCTTCTCTGCTCATCAGTGGGAATACAAGGCATCATTCCAGCAACAGCACTTCTGGCGCAGAAAGTAACTTTAGACAATGGTTTGGTTGTTGGTTGCCAAAGTGCAGGTTTTCTCAAGCTGCCACTGAGAATAGCTATTCATTTATTTGGCACTGTTGAGGTTTTCCAATACCTTTACAGGCTTGTTTCTGCTTATTTGTTCCTGAGTCAGGGTCTCGCTAAGTAGTGCAGGCTGGCCTCAAACTCACAGCAATCCTCCTGCCTCAGCCTCCAAATGCTGGGATCACAGGCGTGCACCACCATACCCAGCAACAGGCTTGGTTGTAAACACTGTCACAGAAAATCAAAGACTACCTTCAAGGTGGCCCCCCGGGTTGGGGGTCCAGAGCTGGACCCTCAGCTTCTTTATGAAGAGGGGTGCTGGGGTCCCAGGCTGCTCTGAGAAGCAAACAGGAGGGGTCTGCACAGTGCTGAGCCATGGCTGGCACCAAGGGACCCCTCAGGAGGCCAGCTAGGGGCTAAGCTTCAAGGGCATCATGGGTCCAGAATCCCCCACCACCCATGGGCCCCTTGGGGGACCTGATCAGGCGTCATTCCATCCTCCAAGGCCCAGTCAGCGTGGTATTTCATCCTGGTCAGTCTCAGGCTGCTTTCTGAGTATTTTAAGCCATATGCTCGGTGGTGACTTTGCTATAGCAGAAGCGCCTGCCTGGGGCAGGAGGAAGGGGCTGTGCAATGCACAAAAGACCCCACAGGCCCCAGACACTCTGTCTGTCACACAGCCAAGCCGGCTTCCCCACACAGCCGCAGCCCTGGGTCCCTGCACCCAGGGTTAGGGCTCTGCCAATTCCCAGACACCCGGCACTTCCGTGTTTATGTGTGTATTCCAGTCTCCTCACACACGTGTTCAAGGAGACATGGAAAATATTCATTAAAGAAATGCAAACAAGCCAGGCATGGTGGTGCATGCCTACAATCCCAGCACTCAGGAGGCTGAGGCAAGAGGATCACTTCAAATTCAATACCATTCTGGACTCCATAGTGAGACCCTGTTTCAAAAAGCCAACAAATAAACAAATAAATCTAGAAACAATAGATGTGTCTATCAAAAGAAGAATAGTCAACTGGAATATCGTGTAGTAGTTAAAATAAATGAGTAACATCTATATAGCTACTTAGATCTCAAAGGCGTAACTTTGAGCAAAAACTAAACCAACTTACAGAGTCTGCAGGACAGCTCAGGGGTAGTATTTACATAGCATGCACAAGGCCCAGCACCATCAAAAAGTCAGTTTACAAATTGATACATAATAGCATGATACTCATAGAATGCCAAACACTATGTGTTATATGTGAGTGAATAATGTGTGTTAGAGAATCCAAGTTTCCGTGAAGCCCACCAACAGTGGTCTCCTGATCTGAGAGGTGTTCAGCTGGGTACCACGCAGTCGCCCTGCTGCCCCCATCTCTGCGAGTGGCGTGAGGTGCATGTGGGATCAGCTGCGCACTGGGGCCCCACTCCTCTCTCCTCCGCTGCTCTGAGTGGCTCCAAAAGCTCTGACTCCGCTGACCCCCACCTTCCCCTGTGCCGACCCTAGAGCTCAGGCTGTACGCGGCCTTCAACGCCTTCGAGGACTACGCAGCCTGCTGGGGCTACCAGGAGGGTGTCCTGTCCATGAAGGTGGCCAGGAAGGGGGCCGTCATCAGCACGCTGGACGCCGACTGGCTGGAGCTCACAACCTTTTATTACAAGCAAGGCTTTTCTTTAACTGACACCTTCGTGTGCTGGGATTCACCAAGAGGTAAGTGCTGAGTGAGCCCCACGTTCTATCCAAAGCTCTGGGCTCTCGAAGCTGCCTCTGGAGTTTCTGCCTCTGCAGTCCGTGGTGGACAGGACAGAGATGACCCTGAGGAGAGGGCAGCCTCCCTGGTCACACAGCTTGGCAGCGAGGTGTCTTGGTTAGTTTACTCTTGTTGCTGAGACAAAATACCCAACACCCAAAATGAAGAAAGGAAAGGTTTATTTAGCTTACAGTTTGTGGAGGTTTCAGTCCATACTTGGCTGCTTCAGAGGCAGAGTGGCACATGGCAGAGGGCAAACTTCATGGCAGCAGAGCACAGCAAAAAAACCGCAAGCAAAAAGGAGGAATGGCGGCAAGCACCTCCTTTTCTTCCCTACATTGTAAACAACCTATCCCCACCCAGCGGGCGTGTACCTCTCACACAATCTCCGTGCCCTCCTCTTCCACAGGCTCAGGATGTTTACAAAGTAAGCACTCTGGCTTCCTGCTGAGTCACTCAGCTAAACCTCTAGATTCCCCAAGTTGACACAATGTATCAACCATAACAGGAGGGAAGAGACACCAGGGAGCACTGTTGAGCCAGGTGGACAGGCTGGGCTTGCCGGACTTTTAGGCCTGGCCTCCGGTGCAGAGGCTGTGCCAGCGCTGAGCTCACGTCTGCTTTCCTCCTGGGTCCCAGAGTGGCTGCGCACAGAGCAGGTACCCGTGCTGCCCGTAACCTGTGCTGGAGGGATCTCTGGTTCAGGATGTGATGCTGGCCTGGTGGTCAGGTCTCTTACTCTTCATCAGTTAGCCTTCTCCTTTACATACTGCCTCAGCTTCCCAAGTGCTGGGATTACAGATGTGAGCCACCACAGCCAGAAATTTTATGATTTTTTAGATGAGGATTTAATGATTTTTAATGATTTTTAGATGAAGTAATTTTATGATTTTTTTAGATACTGAAATTCTTGTCTCTCAGAAAAACAACTAAAAATTTCCCAAAATTGTCTTTCTAGGAGAAATTTTTTTGAAAAATGAGAGAGACAGGGGCTGGGGATATAGCTCAGTGGAATAAGCGCTTGCCTAGCAAGTGCAGGGTCCTGAGTTCGATCCCCAGTACCGCCAAAAAAAAAAAAAAAAAAATGAGAGAGACAGAGATTAAAAGAAAAACTGGGTGTCAGGCATGGTGGCATAGACCTGTAATCCCAGCATTCAGGAAGCTGAGGCAGGACAATCTTGAGTTCCAGGCCAACCTGGGAAACATGCTTTCAGGACGTGCACTGCACCCGGCAGCTCAGAGCTCACAGCCTGCAGGGAGGGACGCTACTTTTAGATTCCCTGAGTGCACTTCAAGAGAACACAAGGTTTCCGTGGCTTTTAAACAGCACACTGGCAACCTCGTCCTGCACATCTCCAAGGAACCGCAGGGATCTTCCTCAGGGAGCAGCCTGGGAGACCCTGAGAGGTGGCAAGGCCGGTCTTCTCTGTACCCACCGCTCGGCTTGTCCCTACCCACTCCGGTGACCTTCGGGATAAAGCAGGAGCAGGAATGCAGCCGCAAGGGTGACAAGTGTCATCCGGCTAAGCTGTGGCCCCTGGAGTTGGTTTGTCACCGGGGCTGTTTCATCTGTCTGAAGGGATGAGTCCGTAATTTGTCGAGAGACAGACGAAACACATGTGCCTGCATTTCAGGGCGCTCTGCACATGTCTGCTACACGTTTTTATAGAATTCAAAACTGGGAAAATCTAGATGCTCTCAAAGTTTTCCAATGATAAAAATGAACATGTTTGAATTTCTACTGTGGATGTATAATGACAACATTTTCCAACATATAGAAATAGTTTCAGTGTCTCCATGCACTTGAGTTTCATCTGCAAGAGAGCCTGTCACTGAGTGTGAACCACGCATGCCCCGTGGCTCCTGCCTTGGGTTGCTCGGGTTGCTCGCGTTGCTCGCTTCAGGAACATCTTTGCAAAGTTCTGGAGAAAAACTCACCACCCAGTGTGTCAGGTGTTTTTTGTTGTTGTTATTTCTTTCCGTTGTTGTGTTTTGTTTTTAGCATGTCAGTTTTAAAGGAGTCACTTTTCTCCTTCTTGGAGCTCGTCTTTCAGGGATACAAGTGCAGTAGCTTTGCCGGTGGCATCCAGCCCAAACGCTGTCAAGGTGCAGAGTCACGCCACGCTTTGTACCTGTCCCAGGTACAATGTGACCCTGGGCCAGGGCTGGGAAGAGACTCGGGCAGCAGGGCGCCTGTGTCTTGTGTGACCAGGCCTAGTTTCTGCACACCAGGCCCCAGCCACCTTGGCTTGGAAGCCCTAGCTATGTGGCACTCAGAGGGGACACCTGAGAGACAGTGCTCTCCTCACCTGTGATCTGGAAGGCTGAACACTAAGCACCCCGTGGTCGCTTGGCTACAGGCCTTCCCTGGCCCCTCCCTAGCTGTCAGCTCTGTCCCCAAAGATACAAGGACACCTGGTTTCCCAGGCCTGGTCAGACCTCGGGGCTCCTGAGAGCCCAGCAGGGAAGGAGGACCAGTGACCAGGTCCACACAGATCCACACAGCCAGCAGGACAGGACCCAGCGCTCCTGCTCTCAAGGGCCTTGACTCTGCGACCTGCTGCCAGCCCACCCCACAGAGCAAGTCTGCCACACCGCATGGCTGCACCACCATGTTCTTGGTGGCCAGCCTCCTGGTGGCGTCTCTGAACTCCACCCACACCGCTGCTTGGCAGGACACTGTTGCTGTGTTCACGCCGACCAAGGGGAGGTGGCCAACAACCCTGAGACAGATCCAAGGAGGCAGCCCAGAGCCGCCTCGCCTGCGGTTTCCATGTCCGGGAACTGCCAAGGACGTGGCGTCCAGAGCGCAGCCGACAGCATGGAGCCAGCAGTATGTGATTGTTTTAGTACTCAGGCCCAGTCCCAGAGACAACCTGGGGCACAGTTTCAAGGAGAGTGCAGGCTCCGTTCCCCGTCACCTGGAGCGACGGGGTGAGTGAGCACAACCACAGAAAGCGCAGGGTGTGCTAAGTGGGACACCAGAGCCAGCAGGGTATTGGATGTCACTGTCCTGGGAACGACACCCAGGTGTCAGTTCTCCATGATGTCCAGACTTAAACATGAATGACGTCAAAAAGAAAACAAAAAATAGTAAACTCTGTATGTTCTAAAAGTTCGCACTCTGCTAGAGCAATGTTGTGCATCTGAACTGCCTGTGGCTCATGGGGCCAAGGTAAAAGGATCACGAGTTCAAGGCCAGCCATGGCACTTTGGCAAGAGCTTATCTCTCAATAAAACAACGAGCTAATAACTGCTGTAGCTCAGTGCTGGAACACTTGCCTAACAGAAAAGTACAGAAGGAGAAGTTCATAGCCTATTAGTAAAAATTAAAACTGAAAGGTACATTGAAATTACTTTTGTCTGTTTTCATTCTTATGTTTAAAACACCATTTGGAAACTTGGGAGGCCTTTATTAGAGAACTGTTGGCCCCAGAAACTTTGACATGACACCGTGCTGCGTAAAAACCAAAATGTGTCACCAGCGTGTGACTATGGGAAAGATCGTCCTCTGTTGCGACACAGGACACAGAACACAGAAATATTTCCGCAAAACCGATTTCATGGAGGCCAGCTGGTCGCTGTCAGTTCCTCCAGAACAGCCCCAGAGGCCTCCTCCCTGAAACTTCCTGCCATGCAGGATTTTCCAGACAATGACTTCTGTTTAGGTTTTTCCGTTGCTATTTAGGCGGGGTGGGTGGCAACGTGTGGCCAAGAGAAAGAATTGTTCTGTGCAAAGATTTTACCTCCCACTAACTTTAACCTCACACCTCAAATTTCAAGGATTAAACTTTTTGTTTTGAGACAGGGTCAGGCTGGCCTTGAACTCACTGTGTAGCCCAGGCTGGCCTGGCCATGAACGAGAGCTGGGATTATGTGCACCGCCACATCTGGCTAAGGATTAAACATTTTTATGTTGTTTCTCTGAATGGTGTAACTAATACCTTCACACAGAATAGAAGGCAAAATCTGATTTCCAGGTGAAGAGCGGCTCCAGGTGCTTTGTAGGTTATAGTCCACGCTCTTCCAAATCACACTGAATGGCATCATTTACTCTTGTTTCTGCCATGGTTGCCTCCATGCAGATAGTCTGGTCTTAATCCACTGAAGTGTAAACTGGCTTTACATCTCAGGAGGAAAGGAAAAGAGCGCTGTGAAGACCAGGAGGGGGTTATGCTTCAGCAAGCAGATTTTTGTTTGTTTGTTTTTTGCAGTACTGGGGATTGAACTCAGGACCTTGTGCTTGCCAGGCTGGCGCTTATTCCACTGAGCTGTATCCCCAGCCCATAAGCAGATGTTTTTATGATTTGTTCTCTCCCAGCTTCCTCTCAGGGTTCTGACCTACAGTCTCCCTCATGCATCCTTTTCCTCACAGGGGACAATTTGCCGAAGTCTCTGGAGGGGTTTTTTATCTACGAGGAGGAAGGCTCTGGGCTCCCGGGTTCTCCCAGGAAAGGCAACGACGCCATCGTGGTGGAGCAGTGGACGGTCATTGACGTGAGCCACGGGGCAACGGCCAGCTCAGCTTTCTGTTCAGCTTTGCACGTTATGGGGGTCCTCGCACGCACGCACACGTGCGTGCGCGCGCGCACACACACACACACACACACACACTCTCTCTCGTTCAGGGTCTGGAACTGCATTCCAGCAAGTGACACACTTTCTTCCCAGTGTGGGAGGGGACATGCTTTAATCATCTGTCCACAAATAGGTAGTGGGTTCCAAAAACCTTAGGATCCTAACCCCTAACAGAGTCCCCTGGCACTGAGATTTTCTCTGCGCAAGGCCACAACAGCAAAAACAGCTCCAAGGTTCAGGTTGTGTTTTCCCCTCTGACAACAACTCCCTTTCCCAGCCTTCCCAAGTCACACTGGGGCCAGAGTGTCTGGAACAGCCAGGCATGAGCACAGCATTGTCCTCTGCCACTGGAGGGGACACTGCTGCTGTGTGGTGCCCTGAAGACTGCCGTGGGGGTAGCCGGGCTGAATCCGGGCATCCTCACCATGGGGCTTAGGGCCTCGCCTGGGACCTTGCAGGGTGGCCTCTGCCTCACTGGCCTGCAGTGGACAGGAGACCCAGCCTTGGTGAGGTGGGAGTCTCCTGGCGGGAAAGGCTTGGGGTAAAAAAGTAGGCCGCCCACTCCTGCCGCCTCACAGCCCCAGGCCCTGGGTCCCAGCCCCTCGTGCTCTGCAGAGCGGCCCAAGCCCCCTGGGGAGCGGGGGTGGCCGGAGCTGGGAGCAGCAGGAGACCAGGCACCTGGTGCACACTCGTCCCCTTGAAGGGTGCCTGCCGCCCCTGCCACCACCATAAGCCCTGTCCCCGTCCCACAGGGTACTACTGTCAAGGCTGACTACGGCCCCTTGCTGCACACCCTGGCTGAGTTCGGATGGCTGCTGACCAGCGTGCTGCCCACGCCCGTGCTGAGACATGACAGGTAAGAGCATATGCCGGCCTCAGGCTGTCAGCATGAGGCACGCACTGCACCTGACGCCTGTGTGAGGCCCAGAGAAACCTATTCTCAGCATGCAACTCTAACTGGGTGGCTCTCAGTAACTGGCAGACCCGCCTGCCACTCCTGCTGCACATGGGTGCACCCAGGACACAGGCAGGCTAGGGACAGGGACACAGAGCCCAGAGCCGCACCTCCGCCCCTGTGTGCCTCAGGTCAGCCTGCCTCCTCACAAGCTCCCACTCTGCACGCCCCTGTGGGTTAATGCACCCACAGGGGCGGTATCCCTACAGCCCAGCTCTGTACCCAAGCCCTAGCTCACTCAGGGAGGTGCAGTGCACAGCAACTCATCCCAGAGAACAAGGGGCTGGTGAGGAGGAGCTAAGGTGACTCAGGGATCCCTCTCTATACTGTCATTGTGGTGCCCTGCCACTCCTCAAGGCACTATGGCCCAGCGCCATCTGCCTGTGGCCTCCCCCATCAAATTGCATACAGCAGTGATTCTGAGACAGGGCCCTCGGGCCAGGCCTCCAGAGCGGTGTGTCCCTGGTGGGACGCAGTCACCTCTGGCCCCCAGGGACACAGTCACAGGCTGGGAGGGACTGCAGGCTGTGTCTTCACAGCTCCTAAAATGCATCGTTCTGGGGGAAGGTCTTTGGGTGTCGTGAAGGGGAAGGGACCTCCCTGTCCCATATGGGAACTGGCCGGTCCCTCAGGCCACCTGGGGTGTTGCCCCTCTGCTGACTATCTGGGGCTGTCAGGGCTTTGTCAGCCCACGCGGGGCGGGGGGGTAACACTTCGACCTCCCCAAACATGGGTCTCCACCCTCTGCTTTTCCTCCTTGCAAGGCAAAATGTTCTGCACTCCCTCCTGCTCTCTCAGGGTCCCCCCAAGATCTCAGGTCCTGCCAGGATCTCACTGGCCAGGCCCTGACTCCACACAGGCCCCTGGGTTCAGCCACGTAGCACAATATCAGGGCTCTGTCTGGGTCTCTATGTGCTCAGGGGTGGTTTGGGGTCACAGGACCACTCCAGAGCTAGATGCACCCTCCACTTGCCACCTTGTGCCAGACTGCACAGGGGCACAGCAGGTCCAAGTCTGCATTGTTGTAGAGCCTTCTCTGCGATAGCTCTCAGGCTTTTACTAAGGTAAGTTGCAGATAGTGTTGCCACAGAGTCCTAATGCTTAAAGTTCACACTCTAGAGATCTCTTCAGCAAAGGTCTGAACAATGACAGAGCAATTCTAGTGAGTGGTCAGCTCTCAGGATTCCAGGGAGATGAGAAGCGGAGACTGCTTTGTTTGTGTTTATATATTTTTATTATTTGACTTTTATGATAAATGTGCATGTATCCTATAATCAAATTACAGCTGAGAACGGTAGCCCACACCTATAATCCCAGCATTCAGGAGGCTGAGGCAGGAGGACTGACATGAGTTTGAGGCCAGCCTGGGTTACATAGTGAGTTCAAGACCTGCTTGAACAATATAGGAAGACCCTGTCTCAGAAAATAAATTAATAAAATGCAAAAAGCAAAAAGTCCCTCAACCATTAAAATGATGAGGAAAGCCAGGTATGGTGGCGCACGCCTGTAATCCCAGCACTCAAGAGGCTGAGGCAGGAGGATCGTTGTGAGTTTGAGACCAGCCGGGGCTACAGAGTGAGCTCAAGGCTGGCCTGAACTGCATAGCGAGACCCTGTCTCAAAAAGACAAAAATAAAATAAATAAAATGATGAGGAAGCCGGGCACAGTACCTAGCCCTGCAGGCATCTGTGAGAGAGCCATATAGGTTGGCATTTCACACATTGTTCAGGGCCTTACCTTCTGCTGGGGGCAGGTCGAGCCTGTGTGCTGGGCGACACTACAGGGACAAGTCGAGGGCTACCAGAGTGCTTTAGTGTAGCTCTACGGAGAACTGCGGAGAGCCGAGATGGTCTGCAGACTTGCAAGCGGAGCAGGAGCTTCCGATGCCAAGGAGGGAAAAGGGCAGCACTGCTACTCAGAGGTGTCTTCGTCACTTTCCCACTGCTGGGACAGAATACCTGGCCTGCACAGCTTAAAGGACAAGGAGTTCTCTAGAGCTCCTGGTTTTCAGGAATGCAGTCCATGCTTGCTTGCTGCAAGGCGGAAGCCGCATGGCAGGGGGCCCTGGTGGAGGACAGCTGCTCCGCCTGCCCGTGGAGCCAAGGAGCAGAGAGACATGGAGGGCCTGGATGCGATGAAGGAGGCCCCAGAAGTGCCTTCCAGGACGTGCCCCAGGCAGCCCTCCAGCCAGGCCCGTCCCAACAGCAAACCAGTTGTGAACTCGTGGACACGTGGACTCCCAGCTGAGCCCAGCACCCATTATCCAGTCCCCTTCCAAGCACGAGACACTTTAAATCCAAGAAATACCATTTTACTACTGACCCAAAGTCTTATGTCCATCTCATTGGAGGAAATGCACTTAGTCCATCTCTAAGGGTCAACAAGTCCTAAGAATTCCAGCAAGTCTGCAAAGACGAAGTCCAAAGTCTCCTCTGAGACTCAGGCAAACTCTTAGCCCTGAGCTCTTACAAAACTCAAAAAGAAAGTTAAATATTTTTAACATATGGTGGCATAGGGTAAATATTCCCACTCTGAGAAATGGGGGAGAATAGATAGAAACGAAAGTGGGTGAGGCAAGACTGAAGCCCCACAGTGGAAACTGTAGCTCCATGCTCAGCACCTGGAACAGGCTGTGACAAGAAGCACGCTCCCAGGGCTTGGGCAGCCCCACTGCGGCTTGCAGCCCTCGTAGCCTCTCGCTCTTGGGCTGGTTCCACCTGCAGCTTTCCTCAGATGTCCCACCCTCCTGGCATGTCCACCTGCACTGCATCTTCAGCCTCACCCTTGCAGCTTCATGCACTGCCTGCTCAGACTCTTGACAGGTCTCTCAGGCCCTCCTCTGAGATCAGGGTGGAAGCCTCTATGTTCCATGACTCACATGCTGCATAACTGTAAAACCAGCATCCCATGGACGGCGCCAAGACTGAGGCCAAGGTCTGCCCCTGGTGGGACAGAAGGCCCTGAGGGCTGTGTTTGCCGTGGCCTCTGAGGACCTGAATGGCTGAACCCTGAAAGTGCAGGCTGCCCAGGGTTCTCTTTCAAAAGCAGTCCTCACCCTTTTCCACCCTGAACCTGCAAAGGTGAGGCCTAGCCAGTTCCCGAGGTGCATCTTTCCCATTGTGCTGAGGCGCGGTGCTTGGCCTCTTGTTAATACTAATCTCCACATCCCTGCTCTTCCTGGCCCCAGCTTTATAGATCGTGCCTCTCTGACGAAACTGCCAGCTTTTAAATCATTGGCCTGGCGTGAGTAAGGCTAAATTTCATGACAAGGAGCCTATGGGATGATCTGGGTGTGCTTTACCCAGTTCTCCTCATGCCTGCCAGTCTCCCACAAAGTCTTAGGACGTGGGAAGAATGCCGCAGTGCAGCCCAGTTGCCAGTGGAGTCCTCGTTCCTGACTGAAGCTGCCTGAGCCTGGCCTTTACTACTCCCATTCCTGTGGGCGTTCTGGTCTCCTGAGCTCCACCCAGAATCCCCCATCAAGCTCGGCTTGCAGCATTCTAGGGCTTCTCTAGCCAACATCTCCAAACCTTTCCAAACTCTTTTTGCACATAGATTCCAAAGGCTTCCAAACCACATGGTCAGCTATGCTCACAGCAACAACCTTACCTCTCCAGGGCTGATTTTCAATACTGGTCAGCTTCCTTATTGTGCTGGGACATGTTACCTGACACCCACAAAGCCTGCCACCTACAGGAGAGGTTTATTTTGGCTCATGGATTTCAAAGTGTCGGTCCATGATTGGCTGGCTCCCTGGCAGACACAGCATGGCAGAGGGGCATCATGGAGGACAGCTGCTCATGCCACGGCAGCCAGGAGCAGAGAAGAGTTGGAGCCAACTCCACATGACCTGCAGGTAGGAAAATGCCCGGCCACCGGGGCAGCCTCCACTGCCATGAAGCCTTTATTTCCGCTGCTGGCAAAGAGACTCCAGAGCCACAAGACCCTGGACGGGGAGCTAAATGTGAACAGCCTCATCACCTGCCTCCCAAAGGTCCAAGAATCTTATCCAGGAAAAGTTGTATCGGAGACAGAAACACATGTTCAGGTCTCACGAGCGCTTTCTCAGGCAGGCAGTTCTGTGAGAACTGGAAGCACCCTTGGAAATGTGTGGTGGTGTTCACGGACTCTGCTGTTGGAGTGGAAAGGGTCTGCAGGCCCCCAGGAGAGGAGAGGGTGCCTCACCGTGCAGCAGACCCTGCTTAGGAATCAGCTCTGGAGCCGGGAGAAATGAGTCAAGAACGCATCTGAGCAGAAACTGCCTCAGCAGCCAGGGCCCCCAGGCTCCTTGCACGGCCTAACGATCCTTTGTTCCTTTACCTTCTGTGCCTGGAGCCCTTGTAAGTCCAGGCAGCACAGACCAGGGAGGACCGAGGTGAAGGTTTATGTCGCTGCGTGCTGCCTGCAGAGGCCAGTTGTTCCCAAAGAAGACTGTTGGTCTGCTGCCTTCTTGCGCTTGTCCAAGCATACTGTCCTGGTCGCAGTCACACTTGTTAATACTACTGAGTATACACACAGAGGAGGTCATCGTGGGTGGTCAGATCGTCTTTAATATAAAGAAAATTCTGTGGAGACAACCTTAGTCAAGCTGGAGGACAGAACCTGAAGTCAGTAAGATGCTGAAAGAGAGTTAAAAGAGAGTTAAAAACCTCTGACACTGGAAGGGTAGGTGTCAGCTAGGCTTTGGGGTGGAACAGATCTCATCCAGCTCTGCTGTGGTGGCTGTGTGGCTTTGGACAACTCTGTGTGCCTCGGGTTCCAATCTGGAAAATGGGACCATAATGTCACCCTTCAGGGAATGTCGTTCTAAGTGAGAGAAGACGTGAAAGTGCCATGCAGACCTGAGCGTTTGAGGGCGATGGGCCAGGGTTGTGATTTGGAGGCCTCATCCTTCAGCAGAACTGAAACCCCTGGAAGGTTGGAAGCAGCTCTTCCAGCAGGGTCACTGAGCCTGTCCTGAGTCGGGATAACTCAGAAGATATCCAGGTGCCGGTTCATTGCTGCAGCATCAGCTGGAGGACAAGAGAGCGGAAGGCACAGAGAGAAACAGTTCACACAGGGTGTCACGCCTGGAAGAGGAGCCCGAATAGCCAAGAACTGTGGCGAGCGAGAGCACCTTCACCATGCTTGCCTCAGGCGCATGCATCACCCCAGAGGGCCCCTTCCCTCCTCTCAATCCCGAGTGTCCCTGGTGGGTTTGTGCTGCGGGCCCGTGCCCTGTCACTCACAGGCGTCCTGTCACCACTATGCCCAGGTCTGCCCGTAGTGCGTCTCTGGGTCCAGGCTGTTGCTTCCTGTCCCTGGGCACTGTCACATGGCCAAGGTGTGAAGCTGATTGCCATGGAAACATCGTGATATACAGTCCCGCACCCCTGCTCTATCCCAGGGTTATTGCTCTCAGCAGAAAGTCACACCAGACCCCTCCTTCCCACTGTGATGATGCCACCAGAGGCTGTCCTGCTCTCCACAAGAAATCAAGGCAAAAACGGGCATAAAACTCCTCAGGGCCAAATTGGGTAGGCGAGCTGGTAGCTAATATGCCTGGCTTTTAAGACTCTTTGGAATGGAAAGGAAGAAGGGACCCGAAGTCCTGAGCCAGGTCACCCTGAAACAGCAGCCCGCTCCCGTTCCCGCAATCACACTGGGGTGTGGGGGAGGCAGGACTGTGCGTTGTGGGATTGTGTGTCCAGGCCAACCTGATGCTCGTCCGGAAACAGGAAACAGACCGATAAGCTCACATCATGAGAGAGGAGAGAACTTCAGAACACAGGAGAGCAAAGCGCACACCCTCGCTTCTGCCTTGGAAGACAGGACTCAGGCCAGGGCTGCTGGCACCTTTCAACCAAGCGCCGCTCTCCTGAGAGGCCGTAAGTCTGGTCCCTGAGGACGAGATGGGAAGGACGCCAAAGAGAAAACTGTGGTGCGGAGGGCCTGGCTCCCCTCCTCTTCCGGTCGAGGGAACACGGAGCCTGCGGAGGAGCACATCCTATAGCAGCCTCCCAACCACAGCAGAGCTGCCCGTGCCGCCGGGTCCGGGGAGAGGCCAGAGCCCCCCCCCTCCCGTTTAAATTCTGCAGAAGAGGCGCTGAGCTCGTGCAATGGACAGCAGGCCGACATGGCTGCATTCTTGCCACTCCTGAGCCCTGGACCTCACTGCACCCGAGGCCGTGCTTCGCACAGCCTGGGGTGGGGGCGGAGGGCGCAGAAGAGCCAGGTCACTCTCTTTTGGTACTGAGGATGAAAGCAGGGTCCCCTGGGCTACATCCCCAGCATTTCCTTTTTTCTTTCTTTTTAAATACTTGGACAGAGTCTTGCTAAGTTACCCATTTACCTTTGAGTTGCAAGTGCTATAAACTGTGGCAGTTAATGGATAAGAAGAACCAAAATAATTTTAAAAATACAAATTAGCCTAACAATTCTTTGTCTTCTAGTTTAATGGGCCACAAGTGAAAGCTGTGTGTATTTCAGTCCCCTGTGACGAGGCAGTGGTAGATAAGATAAGCATTCAAGCCTGGCTCGGGCGTGTGCTTTATTGTAAGCAGAATGCTCCTTCAGTGTAATTTGGACATCTGCCTTTATGGGGTGTCTGCTGTGGACGGAGCAGTGACTGACCCTCTCAGGCCGACTGTGGCTTCTAGGAGCCGTACTTGGCTTGGACAGACAAGACAGCCGCGGAGAGTGCTGCAGAGTGGACAGTGGCGGGGACAGGCCCGGGAGAGGACAAGTGTCCCCACAGGCTCCTGTGGCCCATAGGGTGAGAACTGGTTCCTGAGACAGAAGGGAGTCTTGGCAGCTGGCACATCTGTCACATGTCTCTGCTATTAACTAAGATAGGGACACAGGCCAGGCGGATGAGGATAGGACCTTCAGGGACAACGGGATGCGCTCAGGGACTCAGCTGGTAGCAGGCAGTGGCCCCAGGCAGTGGCCCCAGGCAGTGGCCCCAGGCAGTGCGATTAGGGCTGCAGAGGCTGTGACACCGCCTTCACCTCGCCTGTCACTGGCCTTGGCAGTGGCTGCCTGGGGCAGCGAGACTAGAGCTGCTCCCCGGAAAGGAATGTGGGGATCAGTTAGTGCCGCGTCCTCTAGACAATGAGAGAAAGGGTCTCTTCTTCCCCCCTTAGTGATTGAGTGAGTGATTGAGAGAGGGTTTCACTGTGTCACCCAGGCTGGCCTTAAACTCAGTGATCCTCTTGCCTCAGCTTCCTGAGTGCTGGGATTACAAGTGTGTGCCACATGGGTGAGGAACAGAGGAGAGGGGCCAGGTTACAGCTCAGCAGTTACAGCACCTGCCTGGCAAATGCAAGGTCCTGAGTTCGATTCCTGACACCAAAAAGAAAAAATAGAGGAACAGAGGAGAAACTACAGCTGGCCAAGAAGATATGTACCCATGGCCCTAGGTAGCCGGTGTGGCTAAAATTGCCCCTAAAATGTAAAGGACATGGATCCCATTAGAAGGACACGGTGACACCTTTAGAAGGACATGGTGACACCTTAGACAGCAGAGATGCCTCAGGCAGTAGCCCCAAACTCCTGCTTCCCACATCGAGGAGCACAGGTCTGGGCACTGGCAGGTCTTCTGGCTCAGGCATCATCGTTGTGGGGTGTCCAGCTCTTTAGCAAAGGCACCAGGGAGATTTGGAGGCCCTGGGTCTGGGCTCTCGGCTGGGAAAGCAGCTCACCCCCCAGCATCACAGAGGGGAGTGGAGAAGCCTGCTGCGCCTCAGCCATCCTCCCATCAGATGGGAGAGCACACTGCCCAGCACCACAGACCCCTCGGGACGCGCCTGTTTCCTCCTCACTCAGCCTCATGCCTAGCTAATCCCAAGCCATTTATGTTACTTTTTTAGTTTGAAACATGGTCTTGCTAAATTGCTAATTTGCCCAGGCAGAGCTGGAACTTGCAATCTTCCTGCCTCAGCCGACCAGAGTGCTGGGGTCACCTGTGTGTGTCACCGTGCCTGGCTACATTTCCTTTCTATTTAGGAATAAATCTACCCTGTCCCCTCCCCAGCTTTGGATAGTCCCAGCCTACTTCTCTCCAGTCCTCTACCTGGTTCGCACACCCTGAGCAGGGCTGGAAACCTCTTCCTGCTCATAGCCTCACTCCAGCTTCCTCTGAGCAGTGCTGGTTCTGACCTGTCCTTCCCTGTGGTCCACTAGCAGGACAGAGGAGAGGAAACCGCACTATTGTGGGCCAGGTACAGGGGGCTGCTACCTGCACAAGGACCCATCTGTCCCTGAAAGCTCCCCAGTAGAACTGTGTGCAGCAGGAAATGAAAGTGCCAGCTGCAGTGTCCCACAGGCCCTGTGCCACCCAGGAATTGGCCAGTTCTGTAGCCACTGCTCTGCCAGTGCTTCCAACTGCATGCCCAGCCCGGTCTTTGTGCGGGCCACAGGCACCCCACGGTGTCAGCTATCACATTACATGTCATGTCGTGTCTCATAGGAAGTCGGACTGAACACATGAAGGAGACAAAGGTGTCTGAAAATAAAAATACCAGAAGGCTGAGGCAGGAGGATCGCCACAAGTTCAAGGCTAGCCTGGACTACTTAGTGAGTGTAAGGTCAGCCTGGGGTACATATTGAGACACTGTCTCAATACCAGAAAAAAATAAAATAAAATAAAGTAGAAGCAGTCTCCTGTTATCACTTTGAGGAAGGAGGTTCTCAGTGCTCCCTGGCACCAGCAAGGGAACCAGGGTTTTCAGTGGTGTGAGTGCAACAGTGACCTCTCAGGCCAGAGCTTCAGCGGTGCTCTGGGACAGCAGAGCTAAAGTAAGGTTTAGGGGAGGCTTCTTGCATAATAAAAGTCGTAACTAAGCAACACCAGCCACAGCCTTCCCACCTCCAGGGCGCCCGAGGGATTCCAGGGGACACAGAGCCAGCCTTGAGCGTGGACTTTGCCAGGATGCCGTCCCCCCGCACACACTGTACAGCCACTCCAGAAGTGCCTGGGAAGGACACCATCCCTCCCCTGGAAACGTGCATGGAGTTCCTCTGTGTGGAGCCCACATGGGTCTCTTAATTATCCATCTTTTTTGATCAGGCAAACTGACAGTACCTACCAATAACTGATTTCAACCGAATAACTATACTCCTGAGAACTGACCTCCAGAACTAATCCACAGGAGGAAGACCAGACCTGTTTCTATAATGGCACGATTCCTAGCAGGCAGGAAGCCGGAAACAACCTAATTTTTCAAAAAGTGAAGGAACCCCTGCCCCCGGGCATTTACTCCCTGTATTTTCTCACAGTACTATACTATTTAGCCACTAAAAATGCAATCTCGGCACAACTCAAGAAAGTAGGTTCCAGGAGAGGCCCAAAGCAAAGTGGAAATGCACAGCAGCCCGTTCCCAGCTCAGCCTGGGGTACAAATTAGGGAACGGAAAAGCAGAGAGGCGCTGTTGCTGGATGGGGGCCACGGAGGCCCCTGAAGAGGCCCTGGGGCCCCAGCCCAGGCAGCGGTGGTGGCTCAGGACACACCCTGTGGAGAGCTGCAGGCAGGCGTCAGGGGGCGGGCAGGGTTGGTGGGAGAGGGGAGGGGGAGAAGACCCAGCACAGCAGGCAGGGGCTCACCCCGGACTTACAAGGCCGAGGTGGTGGCTGCGGGTGACCCGGTGCCTGCTCCACTGCGTCACCTCAGTCCTGCTTCCTGGCCCCGAAGGATTTCTCACGCTCAGGGACAGTTGGATCCCATGAGACAGACAATCCACCTCTGGGGGGGGGGCTGCCAGGTCCGTTCACAGGGCTGCCACCTCTGCTGGGGAGCGGACCTCGTCTTGAGGAGCTTGGCAGGCTCTGCTTCCCCTAGGAGGTGGTTTGCAGACCTCCGGGCGTCGCTCCTGACCCTGGACACTGTGAACTTGGGGCATCTCTGCAGACCCTGAAAGCCACTGTCGCTTCTCTCATCTTGGCGTCCTCAGTTGTGAGGGGTGACGTGAGTTTAGGGCTAATGAACCTTGCACTGAGCCAGGTGTGGTATGTGTTTCTGTCATCCCGTACTCTGGAAGCTGAAAACAGGAGGATGAGGCAGGAGGATGGAAAGGTCCAGCCCCGCCTGGGCAATTAGTGACGTAGCACTTAGAGAGATCCTGCCTCAAAGGGAAAAACAGAGGAGGCTGGGTGGGGAAGTCCTGGGTTCAGTCCCTGCCCTGTGCCAGAGGAGCAAAGAGAAGAGATGAAGAGGTGGCGAGAAAAGGCCTTGCCACAAGATGCTCCGGAGGTTTTCTTCTGCCCAGGAGCGGAGCCAAACCGGAGTCTGACTGCGCTTTTAAGGTTTAGGGGAGGCACAGCCTGGGTTTCCTGCTCTTCCTGCTTCCTGGCTTCTGTCCACCTCACACCAGTGGGACAGGCTGCCCTGGGGCTTGGGAGGCACAGGAAAGGGGGGCACCATTCCTCGTCTGGTCCTGCATGTGACAGGGTCACCTGCTTTTGCGCCCTGGCTCCATATCCCAGCGGGCACCGAGAGCTTGCTGCGCCCACGCCCTGGAGGCCTGGATCTGCCTAACCTGGACTCCACTGTGGCCTATGCTGCTGTGGGTTTTCTGGAAGGCACTGCAGCCCGTGAACTAGACCCTGGCTGCACAGACCTGGGAAGCTGTGGTGACAAAACCCAGGAGGGGACACAGGGAAAGACAGGAGGCGGGGCAGGTGCAGCACTGGGTGCTCACCAGCATGCAGGGACCTGGGCTGTCTCTAGCACCCCAAAGAGGGAGAGTTACATGAGCACAGGATTCTAGGAGTCTTGAAACACTAAGGTTGTTTTCCTATGTATGAAGGGTTTCCCTGCCTTTTCTAGCCGCAACTTAACAATAGTCCTGTTTCCTAAACAGCCTGGGTTGCAAGGATGTCTGGGGGCCGTGGCAGCTAGGTGTGAAAGACGTGACTGAGACTCACAGACGCTGACGCCGCTGCTCTACTTTGCAGGGATGGGAACCTGGCCACGAAGCAGGTCGTCTTCCTGCAGAGGCCAGCGCTGTGCTGTTCAGTGGCCCAGACCCCCCAGGTGAGTGCTGGGCTTCAGGGACCAGGTCTGACAGAGTTTGCTAACCCTGAACTGATCATCCAAGCAGTGGGCACGGAGGAGAAGGAGACAGCTATAAGGGTCTGAGTCCCAAAATGTGTCCATCCCCTGGGGTGAGGGATTTCAAGCTGTAAATGAGTGAAGAAAGCACCAGCAGCCCACGGTGAGACCTAATGGTGCAACCCCTAAGCACAAGCGTTCCCATTCTTGTGTGCAAAAATGCGCATTTACAAAACACTCAAGGAACTATGCCAAGATTTTAACAGTGATATTTCCAGGAGATGGGATTACAGATGAGTTTTGCTTTTTTCTCTGCTTTTACCAGGTTTTATTTCTCTTTTGGGGGTTGGTGTTTATTTTGTGACAGGGTCTCAATGCTGTGCAGTTCAGGCTGGTCTTGAACTCACTATGTAGCCCAGGTGGCCTCAAACTCATGGCAACCTTCCTGCCTCAGCATCCCAAGTGCTGGGATCACAAGCGTGCACCACCACACCTTGCTTAACAGGTTTTCTATGTGAGTTATTTTTGTAATAGAAAGAAATTTTATTCAGAAAACACAAATCTTTTACCACACGTCTCCTGTCTTCTTGTAAACATGGAAAGAAAGAAGTGTTTGGTGCCAACACCCATGACCTTGGATGAGCCCTGGCTCCCTCCAGGCCTGGCTCCCGTCTGCTTGGCCTCCTAGAATCTGATGGCTTTAGCCCCCAGCAAGGACAGTTCCAAGGACAAAGGAACCACACACTAGGAAAGCTGTTGCTTCCTGTGAAGTGGGTGGGGTGGGAGGAGCAGACAGCACAGCTCAGGAGGGATTCATTAAACTTAACAACACGGTAAGGAAATTAAAATGTGTGCTAGTGAGGAAGTGCTGTTGGGGAGCAGCCTTAAGTACCCTGTTGTCTAACATTTACCACAGGTGGCCGTTCACTTACAAATGCTTATCTGAAAGTCAATTGATAGGATGTGGTGGTGCACACCTGTAATCCTGCACTCGCAAGGCTGGGGCAGCAGGATGGTCATGAGTTTGAGGCCAGCCTGGACTACATGTCAAGACCCCATCTCAAAAACCAAAACAAAAAAAAGGTGAATTAATATGTTATTCTGAAGTGTCCAATAGTTATTGAAGTGTCTTCCCCAGGTATAGTAACTCAATACCTGTAATTCTAGCTCAGGAAGCAGAGGCAAGAGGATCACAAGTTCAAAGCCAGCTTAGACAACTTAGTGACACTTTGTCTCAAAATAAAAATTAAGGGCCAGGGATATAGCTCAGTGGTATAAGCGCTTGCCTGGCAAGCCTGAGATCATGAGTTCAATTCCCGGTACCAAAATAAATAAATAAATAAATAACATAAAAATTAAAAAGGCTCAGTGACAGAGGGTTTGCCTAGCATGCGCAAAGCCCTGGGCTCAATCCCCAGGGCCCAAAAAATTCCTCACTGAGAGGTGTTGGGGGGATTCACTCCCCAGTGCACCCGCAGCCCATGCCACGAGGGAGGGAGGGAGGGAGGGAGGGAGGAGAGGGAGGGGATCTCTTCTCAGACTCCCATCCTTTAAGTGCTAATCCCAGCACTCTGGGAGGCTGAAGCAGGAAGATCACAAGTTTGAGCCCAGGCTGCGCAATTTAGTGACCTAGTGGGACCCTGTTTGAAAATTTAAAATATTAAATAACAATGATAATAGTAATAATTTCAGCTCTTATATTTAGGAAAATGTAATTTTAGTTTCCAACTCACACACAAATAATCTTAGGTAAATGGACTCTTTGTAAGTGGGAAAATTACTGTGCTTTCAAAATGTGTCTTTAAAAAAATAAAAATAAAAAACGCATCTTTAGCCAGGTTGGTGGCGCATGCCTGTGCTCCTGGTACTTGGAGGAGGATTACCCCAAGTTCGAGACCAGCCTGGGCTACAACGCAAGTTCAAGGCCTACTTGCACTGCATAGTGAAACCCTGTTTCAAAAGAACCAAAACAAGAAAAACAACAAAATAAATGTATCTTTAAATCTTGGGTCAGTTTTGTGTGCCGAGAGCACGTGGCCCTGCTGCAGTGTGGCACCCATCAGCAGTTCGTGGCCGGCGTGGTGAGGTCACTCAGGAGTCCGTGTCCCCACAGGCCGAGCTCATGCCTGTGGCAACCCAGTCCCCTGGCAGAGGCCTCGGCCTTTTGACCTGAGCTGTCCCTGGGGCACTGTTAGTCCTGGGTAAATACCTGAGCAGATGCCTTGGCAGGTGGCCCGTGGGCAGAGCAGGTTGTCACGGGGCAAGGAGGAGACAGGCTGGCTCAGCCGAGCAAGCCCAGCTGGATGCTCTGTGTCCATGTTTCTGCTGTTGGTACCCAGTGGACGCGGCAGGCACACCAGGTCCTGGTCCTGGCTGGGTCCCCGCCAAGACTGCACCCTTCCTGTCTCGGGGAGGGGCGGGAGTGGAGTGCTCAGCAAGGAGGCCGCTGAGGCCGTCCTCAGTGTTCCGATGGCTTGTGTCTAACGTGCTATCCCGTGTTGCAGAGGGAGAGCAGCCAGCCTGCGCAAGGAGAGGACCGGACCGAGGCCAGCAGCAGGAGCCCCGGCTCCAACACGGGTGTGCAGCCACCACAGGAAGGCAAGTCCCCAGTCCTGGGTGGCCTCTCGTCCCTGTCCCAGTTGCCATCGCAGGAGGGCTGGGCCAAGGAGGGGAGCCTGGCCCAGGGCAGCAGTGCCCTCCAGGAGCTGGACGGGCAGTATGAACCTGAGGATGGACTGATGCAGGTCACCTGCATGTGACCCTGGGACACGGGACTTCCCAGTGTCGGCCTCACCCGCACCAATGGCACATCCATGCTCGCATCCTCCAGACTCGCCCTTCCTCTGGTCTCTGTAAGCAGGGTGCCAGCTCCCAGACAAGGAAAAATTACCAAGGTGTCTGCACATGTAGGGCCATGTTTACACCCTGCTAACAGCTGAGCAGACCCTTACATGGGTGCACAGTGCCCTGCTTCAGTTCTCATGAGCTCAAAACGCGCTTTCCTCACACTGTTCAAAAGACTGAACATCCCAACCTTGCTACTCCAGACAGCCTTTCACATGGTCAGAGTGTTGGGAAAGGGGTCCGCGGGAAGCTAGAAATTAATCTATCCCTCTTCTCCTGTGTGTCTTTCTCTGTCACACACACACACAGATGATTAGTGGAAGTGTAACTATTCCCTGAACATAACAGCCTAGATTTTGTCTTTGATGGTGGCATGTATATACAAGGCAAGCCCTACTGGTTAAAATATTGTTTGAACCAAAATCTTTTCTGTGTGCCTTTATTTTAAGGGTCATTCTGTGACCAACCTGATGTTGAAGCATTGCACATCAATGGTGCCAACTCTGATGGCGCAGAGCCTGCAAGACATCACCTATAAAGGGCATGTGTATAAAGCGCCATGTGTAACACACGCACATGTGAAGCAGAGGGGTGTAAAGTACTATGTGGTACGTCCTACAGACATTTTCAAAACGGCTTCAGGTGGAGCTCAGCACAAAGCCCTGAGTTGGAGCCGCAGTACCACAAACACAGTGCAACACACCATACCACACCACACTGAGCCCACAGTCTCTTACAAACATGTAAAAACTGTTATCGACAAAAAGACAAGCCAGGCGTGGTGGCACACCCCTGTAATCCCAGCACTGAGTCAGCAGGAGGATGGTTTTGAGTTTGAGACCAGCCTGGGCTACAAAGTGAGCACAAGGCCAGCCTGAACTGCATAGTGAGACCCTGTCTCAAAAAGACAGAAAAGAAGAAAACAGACTTGATTTAAAACTGTAAATACTGCAAAGAGTAAAGACTATCAACCCCAGTGGAAGAATGAGTCGTCTTGTCTGCCTAGATGTGTGTCTAGTCTCTCCTTGGACTTGCTAACTCCTAGAAACACAGAGTCCTGGAACTTGAGTCCTGGAGTTCCCGGTCCACCGTGGGTGGTGACAGTGCCTTCCTGTGTCCTTCTGCAGATGCTCAGCCTTGCCCAATCTGACAGGGACCAATTAACACTCACCCACCCATACAATGTATGAAAGGCTACCTGGTAGGGCAGGCCCCTTCATGTGAACCACAACTATTCCCTTATTATGTGTTTTTTATTAGCATTGATGACATTGTAAGACTGTGAGTAATAAAATGTCATTTCTTATTGGGCTGCCGTTTTATGCAACACAAATCCTCATATCCATGTGGTTTGCATGACAGACACACATCACGAGCTACGGGTGTACGGTGTGGCCAGTCTGAGCCGCTCTCGAGGGCACTCTGGGCTGAGAGTAACAGGAACAATTCCAGTCCTTCCAAAACAACACACTACCTTTACAAGTTAAGGGAACTTAAGGACATTCTGTTCACTCTCATTCTGTGGAAACAGTTACCAGTGTTTGGGAATTTTTTTTTCGCCCTTGATTTTAGATAAACTTGAGTTACATTCAACATTTCACTTTTTGGTAGAAATGATCATTACTTCAGGAGTCCGCAAAAATACCATGACACTTTGAAACAAGAGAGCAGATTTTAAAAAGTCCAGTTCCCCAACACTAACATCAACAGCAGCAGAGAACCCTTTATCATTCTGCTAGTGCAGGGAAGAGAACAGAGAACGTTGTATTTCATTAAACATCTCAAGAATATGTCCTGTATGTGTGGTAATCAGAGACTGAACCCTTGCTAATAGCTTCAGCCATTTTTATTTTGAGAAAGGGTCTCACTAAGTTGCCCAAGATGGCCTTGAACTTGGTGAACTTCCTGCCTCAGCCTCCCCTTTGAAGCTGACGCTGTTCCCAGGACCAAGCAGATGGGGTTTTCAATCCTTCATTTGCATATGGCCACAACCAATCAAAAGACACTGTGGGCCCTTTATTTACATGTAACAGGAAACCAAGCAAGCTTTTTGGCATGTGATTTCACCTGGCAACACCACTGAGTGCCTAAGATGACCTGAGGATTTTGGGTTAGAAGACCCATTTCCTGCATCCCAGGGCTGCATGAGCCTTCCCGCTGTTGGCTTTCACTTTTGCTGCCTTTTCTGTGTCCTGTCCAATTCTGCCTGGGGCATGAGGGCCCTAGGTCTGAATCCGCACATCCTGTTGCCCCTTCTGGGGGAGCCCCCGCTGTCCAATTACAGCTTTTCCTTTACACCTGTGCTTTTCATTTCTGCCATCACTACAGGCAAGAACCCAGGCTGTCAGCCCTTTTTACTTTTTGAGGTAGGATCTAGCTAAGCCAGTCAGCTGCCCAGGCAGTTCAGTGGACCTCAGGTGCAGGGGGGCGGGTGCCGTGTTCACTGACCATGGAAGAGCAAGGCTGCCACTACTGCCCCCACCCTCACAGAGGGAAAACCTGGGAAGGAACCCGGGCAGGAGTCGGTGTCAGCGCCGGGAACTCAGGGTCACCTGGGCCTGGGCTGTGGGCCTCCTGAGTGGCTGGTGGGGCCAGCCGGGCTGGCCTGGGTGCTACAGGAACACATTGCCATCTCAGGGCAGCAACGCCCCTTGCACATCGGCTGAACCCCTAAGTCCCCTGCCACCACTCTCGGGAGCTCCCCATTCTCGGTCACCGTGGGATGGGCCCCTGGATTTCAGCACCCACCAGGAGGCTATTTGTGACAGGCGCTTGGGCCACGGGAGACCTGGACCATCCATCTGTCCCCACGGGGTGGCCAGGTGTCTTAGGTGCCCAGGACCTGGAGGACCAAGCAGTCTTCCCGCTCCTGGGAGACCCTTTGTGGTAACTTCCTGGTCTAACCTCCGCTCCTCCTCCAACCCAGGGCGCTCAGCCTCACCCTGCTACCCCGGCTGGGTTTGCTAGGTGAACTCACAGTTCCTGTCCAAGTGCTGAAATGTTTTCCTCTCCTCCACTGGGACCTGACAAATACAGCAGAACCCAGCCCTCTCAATCCCACAATGAGGCCAACTTGTGGTTTGTGGTTCTGATTTCTGAGACAAGAGGCCTGGAATGCTGCCCAGGCCAGATTCAAACTCCTGGGCACACATGAACCTCCTGCCTCAGCCTCTCAAGTAGGTGGACTACAGATGCTCAATACTGTGCCAGGCCTCAACTCACAGAAAACAGTAAACCCTGGGAAGCAGGGTGTGATTCAGGAGTAGCGCTTTTGCCAGGAGTGCACAAAGGCCTGATTTGAACCTGACCTGCTAAATAATTCAAACTAAGGAAACAAGCTGGAGCTGCAGCACCAGCCTATAATCTCAACATCCTGGGAGGCTGAGGCAAGAGGATTTTTGAGAGTTCAATGCCAGCCTGGTCTACATGGTGAGTTCAGAACCAACATGAACTACATAGTGAGATTCTGCCTCAAAAGGATAAAAACTAAAAACAAAAACAAAAAAATCCAAACAACCCTCCCAAAAGAATAAATGGCAAAATACAAGCTTTTCAACAGTGATGACAAAATGGTACTTTAAAAAATGAGTACTTTATAAAATGTGCAAACAATGAAACTGGACCCATAGTTTACACCATACACAAAAATCAACCCAAAGCGGATTAAACCCAGGCACAGTGGCACATGCCTGTGATCCTAGCACTCAAGAGGCTGAGGCAGGAGGATCCCTGTGAGTTCAAGGTCAGCCAGGGGCCACATAAGAGTCCAGAACCAGCATGAGCTACACAGCAAGACTATCTCAAAAAAAAAACACCGACTTCATCTAAAAAAGAAAAGGACTCCTACTAGTATGGCAGTGTCACAGGGAATGCGGGCATCACTACCAGACAATCCATAAACAAACCATGGTCACAGATGTACACTCCACTTTTAGTGTGTGTGCTGCTGAGGCAAGTGCTGGATGCACATTCTGGATGTCAGTGCATTTCACTCAACCAGTCAGGTTAATATAGAAATGCACTGTTTGCTTCATTAAGTCAGATTCTCACACTTGACAACAGCAGGAAAATCACCAGAAAAGCCCGCAGCCCTGCCTCTGTGGACCAGTCATCTACCCGCTGCCCCACACAGCCACACTCTGGTTCTGTAGCACACCTTAAGTTAATCAGATTCTTTCAGGAAACAGACTTAAGTGATCTGCCATCTCAAACCACTAAGCGTGTTGCATAAATAGCTCTGTATTCTCTGCTTCATTAATAGATACTTTATTAAAAAAACTGAAAACCAGGCCAGGCACAGTGGCACACAGCCGTAATTCTGCTACTCAGGGGGCTGAGGCAAGAGGATCACAAGTTCGAGGCCAGCATGGGCAACCTGGCAAGACCTTGTCTCAAGATAAAATAAAAAGGGCTGGGGATGTAGAATGTGGTAGAGCAAATGCCTAGGATGTACAAGGCCCTAAATTTCCAGGACTGCTAGAGAAAATTAATTATTTTTACTCGAACATCTGTATGGCATGGAAGAGCTGCACAAGACACTGTTAGCACATTAATGAAGTACTTCTAGGCAGGTGTGGGAGTGCACCCCCATAATCCCAGCACTCTGGGAGGCTGAGGCAGTAAAATCACCAGTTCAAGGCCAGCTTGAGCAATTTAGCAAGACCTTGTTCCAAAATAAAAAGGCTGAGGATCAATAGTAAAGTACCCTAAATTCCATCCTTAGTACAAGAGAAAAAATTTTAAAACAAAGTATATAAAAATTAGAATGTAATTGAAATAAAATCACAGGAAGTCCTGAAGCCAAAAAAAAAAAAAAGTCATAATATAGGTAATAGGGCAAAATAATCATGGAAAAGATTGTTCTTTTTTTTTTTGAGGTAGGCAGGGTCTCACTATGCAGCATAGGCTGGTCTTAAACTCACACGAGATCCTCCTGCCTCAGCCTCTCCAGTGCTAGAATTAAAGGCACGCATGCGCCACCATGCCTGGCAGTAAATGTGTTTATAAATGTAACACAATCCAAACAGTGTAATCACACATTTCTAATTTTATTCTGATGGTAAAGTGTTAAGTCATTAAGAATCTTAGAAACTTCTAGAAACGCAAATATAACACCTCAGGTCAGAAAAAAGTAAATGGACTACCTTGGACAAGCTGTAAGCTACAGGGACAAATGCACAGGATTAGAACTCCATTTCTTTGGCGAAGTGGCAGAAGGTGTGAGTGGCCACAGTCTGCGGCAGAGGACTCCTTCCATGCCCATCACGCACAGCCCACCACAGGCCTGGCGTCCGGGCCCATGCAGACCGCAGCCCATGGAGGCCTCGGGGCTGCCTCCCGGGTACCCAGGCTCTAGCCCAGCTCCTGTCATTGCTGGGAGCCCAGCACGGCTGGGACTCAAGATCACAGGGTGCGTTCCTTCACAGGATTTTTAGGGTCAATGTAAACACACAGTCCAGGGAAGATGGGTGAATAAGGAAAGATTTCGTATTTTATTTCCCAGTTAATAGCCGGCTATATATTCCAAATGTGCTTCAGCACCTCGGCCAGCTCCCCAGTGCTGGGCCCGTCCCTCAAGTCAGGCACACCTGGGAGCGACTGGAGAGATGACAGGTACCCTGGCAATGCCAATGCTCCCTGAGGGACAGCAGGGCCCACCACACACGCCCACAGATCTCAACTGGCAAGCAAGCGGGATGGACGCACTTCGTCTTCATGTCAATACAGCTTTAGAGTGGAAGGAGATGGCTTTGAACGTTTTCTTCACTACATGTACAACTTTTTACCCCATCTTCATGCCTCGTTACAACTGGTCTGGCAATAAGACCACTAGTGCGCTTCAGAGAAGCTTCGTTCATCCAGTAGATTTTTAGATTATAAATCTCTTACTTGAATTCTTCTCAAGACACTGAATTACAACGAAGTCCAAAACATGTATGAGCATTCACCAACACCACTGACACCTGTAAATTACTGTAAATAACCTCACACAGGAGCATAATTCAAACACAGAACTTTGAGGGAAGGGACGTAAAATAAATACTACAGTATTTCTTCATCTCTATTTAATGCCACGCAGGGTTAGGTGAAAAGATCAGTATTACTAACAGGAAGACTCAACAATGGCTAGGCCTATTTCCTACACACCTGGAACAATTCCCTAAAACAAAGAGAAACAAGAGCCCATGCCGACAACTTTCCTGTAGTGTTCTACAACTGCGAGGGTGAGGTATCACCTGTGAGCAGTCAATACAACAGAAACAGGAATAAGCTCCCCACAGCCTGGTGAGGCACTTCTCCTTGAAGAAGTCTGGGGAGGGGAGTGGAGTGGAGTGGAGAGGAGGGGAGGGCAGAGAGGGCAAGAGTGCCCTGTACAGGCCCGTCCATTATGATTGCCATGCAGTGATCCACTGCTGTGAGATGGCGTGTACTTCCAAGAACGCTGGCCTGGAACACAGGTCATGGGTCAGAGGAGGGTGACTTAAGTATCACTAATGTCTTGTCTGCATCAATATCCGGGTATACTTATAATCATATATGCATCTCAAAAACCATCCACAGAACTTTTAAAACACCTTTACCTCATTCTGGAAAAGTAACAGTTACGATGAACTGCGTACTACCAAACTTTTTAATGTATCTAAGCTTGGGGAAAACCAAAGGATAATCTTTCTACCACTTTAGTAAATGGTTTGTGCAAAATCTCATTTTCATTCATCGTTTTTACAGATAGGTTTATTTGATGAGGATCATGATCCAATGATTGTTTAGCAGCAATTTTACCAAACTGTAAATTCTTTTATTAACAGGCATTATAAACATATAATACTAATCTTATTTAAAAACCATGAGTGCCACACCAGTGAATATACAGCTTATGAATAACTTAAGTACCCATTAAAAGGTAACACACAGCATACAAACCCTACCCTAAACAAAGAAGCTGGACCGTGGATACATGATTGATGTGTCTAAAATGATGTATGTACAGAACATAATTAAAGTTAATTACGTGAGCGGTACATTTCTCCCATTCCCTTCATGCTTCACTCTCCCCGGAAACTGAATTCTGAACTTCCTCTTCTAAAATTGGTACAATCAAGTTATCCTTGGACATCAAATTATATTTCATCACAAATTTAGTAAACCGATGACATAGAAATGTTTCATTCTGTAGAAAGGAAGAGAATATACCACTTTATTATCCAAAATCACAAAAGCAGGACTCGTAACATAGGTTACTGTCATTCTGATAGGAAGCAACATGATACTGAGTGAAACATACTTACTTCATATTCGTCAAATATCTGCCGGTGATGGAAATAAGCATGTGAAAATATTCTGTAAATCCTACGACATACAGATCCTAGTTTTGCTACAGATGATTCTTTTATGCTAACCCTAAAAACAGAAAAGAAATCAGATTTACACAGCTGGACTGAATAGTGCGAACCACACAGTCCAGCCCTCCCAAGGGACAAGTGCAGATAGCAGCACCGAGGGAAACCAAGTGCCTGGCTCCAAGTCCAGAGTCTACTCCTCACACCTGGCTGCAATCCTCAGCTGCTCCTTATCCTCCACAGGCCTCAGGAACTCAGCAGTGCAGGGCTCTGAGGCCGTTAAGGGTCAATGCAGATAAAGTGAATCCCTGACAACATACTGTACTACAGACAACTACAACTGCTAACAGGAATTTTTATTCTAAAGAATTGGATTAGGCCGGCATAGTGGCATGCACCTATAACCCCAGCACTCTGGAGGCTGAGGCAAGAGGATCATTGCAAGTTTGAGACCAGTTTGAGACCAGCCTGCTCTACAAAGTGACTCAAGGTCAGCCTGAACTACATAGCAAGATCCTGTCTCAAGAAGACAAAAAAGAATTGAATTTTGTTTTTTTGAGAAATCAAAATGTCTGCATAGCTATGGTAGTCTTTTTAAAAGTATATACATGTATGATATGGAAGCAAAATCAGTACTTTTTTAAACATTTTATATAAGCTTACTGGAATAATCTCTTTGGGGGAAAAAAATCTCCAAATTCATCCCTTGCTTATTAAGTGTCTTAACAGGTCTGGTGTGGTAGCACACACCTGTAATCCCAGCACTCAGGAAGTGGAGGCAGGATTGCTGTGAGTTCAAGGCCAGCCTGGGCTACATCATGAATTCAAGGCCAGCCTGGACTACATGGCAAGACCCTGTCCCAAACCCCCTGCAAAACAAGTATCTTCACAGAATTAAAGAGCAGTCACAAATCTTACCAAAAATACAGTATGTGTACAGCTTCTTCCCAGACCTTAAAGATCTGCATGTGAGAATAAGGAATCTTGCACCAGGCGTGGTGGTGCATGCCTGTAAGCCCAGCACTCAGCAGGCTGAGGCAGGAGGATAGTTGCGAGTTCAAGACTAGCCTGAGCTCCAAAGTGAGCTCAAGGCCAGACTGAACTGCATAGTGACATCCTGTCTCAAAAAGACCAAAAAAAAAAAAGAGAGAGAGAATAAGGAATATTGTCCCCCCCCCCGCCCAAAAAATGAAATCTTGTAAGATGTGGTGGCACACACATGTATTCCAGGGCTCCATGGCTGAGGCAGGAGGAACTCTGGGAGTTTGAGTCCACCCTGGTCTACACAGTGAGTCCAAAGCCACAATGGACTACACAGCAAGGCTCTGTCTCAAACAAACAAACACAAAACAAAACAAAGGAATCCTCCAAACACAAGCAGCCCAGCTCAAGAGAGTCTTCTCTTCCAGAAGCCTGGGGAAGCGAGGCGGGAGCAGGGGAACCCAGCATACAACCAGCTGTGGCCCCACAGGATGCACAGCGGCAGCATCAGCATCCAGAAGTATTCCAACCCCATCCTGCTGCCTAGCCACAAACTTATCACAAATCCAGTCACTAGAACAAACCAAATATTTCACACCTTCAAACAAACAAATAAACATACTAATATTAGGCTGAAGATACCAATTTTTAAATTAAACCCAGAAAATGTACCACCACATTTAGGTGCTGTGCTTACCTGCTGGGAAAGTATTTGTTGCTATTGAGCAGGCAAGCAGCACCGTCCAGTGTGTGTCTGGTGTAGTCAATGGCGGGGCACTAGGAGAGAGGACACTGTATGTCAGCTGAGGCTGCCTCGGAGATGGCACACAGGTGCTATGCAGGTCCTCGGCCCCAGGGACCCATGCCCCTAGGACAGCTTCGCATAGTGCAGTGATTATAAAACACAACGCTGCATCAGGAAACAGAGCTTCACTGCATTAAAGCTTCTAGAAGGTACACTAGCCAGCCTTCCATTTTATTCCCATCTCAAAACCCAGGAAAAAACGACCTTTAGAAGAGAAAGAGCCTTCCTTATCAGGCCCAACCTCCTGACCACACAGAACCTGCAAAAGCGACTCCCTCGCCATCTGTCTGTTAGGCCCCACAGCTCCCTGACGGCACAGCCACCCGGGAGGTGAGAAGGCACCTTTCTGGGCTTCTGGGTTTACAGTTCTGCAGCGACCCTATCCACATCACAGCATGGAAGAGCCTGCCCCACACTCCTGATGCACCCTCAGAGCTGGGCTCAGGACACTGCAGCACCAACTCTGTACCAGCCCTAATGCGACCAGCTGGCCCATCCTTCTTGATATTAACGAGGAACACAGATGTGAGAACGACTCTACTGCAAGTAGAAGTTAAGCACTGCATCTCCAGTATAAGCGACGTTTACCAGCTCTTAGCAAAATGAAACGGGCCTACATGACTCAGTTTCCCAACAGCGCTCACCATTTGCCAGACTAAGTCACAGTGAACCAAGAAAGCTGCTCAGTGGATCTCTAGATAAGACCTCTACACACCCATAAATCTAGGAACACACAAGCAAAGTGTCAATGCCTGAAGGAAACTGCTCTTCCAGTAAGCACCACTTGCTCACACAGGTACCCAATACTGTTTATTTCGAAGAATTTATTCTCTTTATTACCCCAGCCCCTACCCTGCCTGAAATTTTTTTCTTCTTCAAAAGAAAGAACACCAAATACTTTTTTTGCAACTATGGTCACTTGTCTTCAAATCTTAAAGGCCTGTCAATATAATATCTAAAGGTCTATCCTGCAAGAGAACAGGCCCCGCCTGGTATCTTTAATGAGGGTCAAGTAAAAAGGAATTACTATAGACTTCAAAAGAATGCCCATCACAGGAAACGCAACACATGGTTTAAATAAATCTATCAGAACTGGGTGTGGTGGCGCACCTGTAATCCCAGCAGTCAGGAGGCTGAGGCAGGAAGATCATTGGAGTTCAAGGACAACCTGGGCTACAAAGTGAGTTCAAGGCTGGCCTAAATGGCACAGTGAGACTCTGTCTCAAAAAGACAAAAATAAACAAACCATAAAGAGCCTTGTGAGACAACTAAGGAAAACTGACTACATACTGGGTAACAGATGACATAAAGTGTAAAGTACAATTGCTACTCTACTTGGGGAGTCCAAGGTAGAAGAGTTGAGAGTTCGAGGCCAGCCAGGGCAACTCAGCAAGGCCGTGTCTCAAAACCAAAACTAAGAACAAGAAAAAAACTTCAAAGGGCTGGACATATAGTCCTTTATCTGGGGAGGGATAGAGAGGGCTTAGCATACTTTGACTCTAACCTCCAGCAATGTGAAAGAAGAAAAAAGGAAAAGCAAACTAAACCACAAACTGCTACTGCCATCTAAATGAGAAAAACAATGCAAACATTAAAAATCTAAAAAGTAACATTCCTGCTCATGGACCAGGCATTAATGAGTAAACAACAGTTGTTGCAATCAAAAGAAATCAAGATTCAACAAAATCTACACAGGTGTATCTAAACCATTACCCAGTGGCTATCAGCACGACAGGAGTGATGTTATTTTGTGACAGCTAGTAAATCATGAAGTGAGTCCTAGTGCATGCTAACTCTCAAGTTACGAGAAATGATGTTAATCATCAGAAAAACCCTTAGCTGGGTGTGGTAGCACATGAATGTAATCCCAGCACTTGGGAGGCTGAGGCAGAAGTATCGCCTTGAGTTTAAGGCCAGCTTAGGCTACACAGTGAGTTACTTCAAGGCCAGCCTGAACTGCACAGCAAGACCTTGTCCCGCCCCCCCCCAAAAAGATAAGAAATCCTTAAACAGAAATATAAAAAGAATATTCAACCACATAGTAAAATAAACAGTGAATTAAAAACTCTAACAAAGCCAGGCACAGTGGCATGTATCTGTAATCCCAGCACTTAGGAGGCTGAGGCAGGATTGCTGTGAGTTTAAAGCAGCCTGGGCTACAAAGTGAGTTCAAAGCCAGCCTGAATTGCATAGTGAAACCGCCTCAAAAAGACCAAAATAAATAAATAAACAAATAAAAACCCTCCAATAAAATATGCAAGGCCTGTGGTGCACACCTGTATTCCCACTACTCAGGAGCTGAGGCAGGAGGAGCTCTGTGAGTTCAAGGTCAACCTGAGCTACATAGCGAGATCCTCTCAAAGAAACAAAAACTCTAAAACATGTTTACCAATGTCCTAGAGAGACTGAGTTATGACAATTCTAACCATCATTCTAGTCCACGAATCCTCACCTCTTTTGGAGTTTTATGAGCGGCACAAAGGAAAATCCACTGTTCAGTTGCTGTCATCTGAGTACAAGTATCTGGATGACATTCACTCTGTTAAAAATAATCGCATTTCTTAGTATGTAAAATAATAATAGAAAAGTTATCATTAGGTTATTACATTTCCTATAAATTACAAGAAGGAAATGATCAGATAATATGGCTAAGTCTCTAAAAGCACAGCAAGTTCCAAAAATGGAGAGAAAACTATCACAATTTCAATGATAGCTTTAACTTGGACATAAGTATTACCTGAAGTTTAACAGCAAGTCCATTTAGCTCAAGGCAGAACTGCCTGAAATGCAAACACATAAATGAAGTCAGCTTTACTCCGCAAGGTTTGCTTTGAGGTGGTATCTTACTGTGGGGCCAGCCCAGATGCGCCTGCAGCTGTCTAGCCCTCAGCCATCAGATAGCAGAGACACAGGCACACACAGCTCACAGCTACTTTTCTGTCAAAGACTTACAGGTTAAAACACAAGAAACAATGATGCAAAGCATATGTTCCATGCCAAAGCCTAGGAAGGTGATCACTCTCCTTTAGACCATAAGAAATTGGTCTAAATTTTCTTGGAAATATTCACCAAGATCTTTAGAAAGTATGTATGTACTTTTTGGCTAAGTTATTCTTTGAAGAACCCACTGCATGAAATAATCAGAACTGAACACAGACGTGTTACAAACACATTCATATGAACTATATGAGAACATTTTTGAGATATTCTGATTAACGGGAGGGTAGTAAAATGCTGGTAAATAAATAAACATACAAAGGATAAACATCTATGGGTAGTAGGATTCCAGCTATATACAAACATGGGCAAAAAGACTAGACTTTCACCAGGTATTTTATACTTACATATATTTTGAGAGTTTTGTTCTGACTACTGAACAAAACACCCCTTAAATTAGCTTCAGGGCTCAAGGAGTAAGTCGGTGGTAGAATGCTTGCTTGCCTAGCCTGCATGAGGCCATGGGTTCAAGCCCCCGTACCACAAAAATTTTTAAAAAATCAAAAAAATTCAAACATTACCAAATATGCAATGTAGAAAAACTATAATCCTTCATAATTTCATCATCTTCTACCAAAACAGAGATAACTATGACTTACATGCAAATTTTTTAATGTACAGATTAAAATATATAGGGATAAAAACATGCAACATTCTAACTTGCTTTTACTACTTAATAGAGCTTGACAATTTTTTCAAGATATACTTTCCTTCTAAACTGACAGCCAAGTGTGGTGGCACAAGTCTATAATCCCAGAACTCAGGATGAGGCTGGAGGTTCACCATGAGTTTGAGGCCAGCCTAGACTACATAGTGAGACCCTGCCTCAAAACAAACAAAACTAATAAATAAACAATTTTTTTTAAAAATTGGCAAATTGGGAATTGTGAGGCCTATACAACAGCTAAAAGAGTAAATACTCAATAAATTTTTTTAGTACATGGGGAAAGGAGGAAATTCTAAAACACTGAAGCCATAAGTTTTAGCAGACATTTGAGATGAGAAGACAATTCTCTGTGTCATAAAAGTAACTGGTTTTACTACTGTCATGCCTTGGAGCCGGCCAACTAGGACTAAAACCATGAGCTATAATGAACCTCTGATTTAAAAAAAAAAAAAAAAAAGAAAACTGAATGTGTTCCCTCTAGGAATGCTATCTAGTAAGATTTAATTCACTGTAAAAAATAGATAACTACAAGTATTTCCCCAACAAAAAATGAAAAGCTAAACCCTACATAATTAAAAAGATGAAAGAAAGGTCCAAATGGGGAAAAAATATATATGAAACTAACTTGATAAAAAAAGAATGTACTTATTTGCATATTTATTTTAGGCTCATTGTAATAGAAGAAAATAAAGATGGGTCAAATTTTTAGTTGTTTATAGTATTTCCTTTCTAAATGTCTAATAATGCTATCGTTAGAACACAAAAATAACACTATTTCTGATTTACTCATTCCCCTCTGCTTATTATCAAAAGGTTTCACGTTTTGTGTTTTTGAGACTTTTCCACTATGTGGTAATAAAGCCTGGTGTTGTCTACAGGCAACAACATGACAGTAGCTGAACTGACTTTGGAAAAGAACAGCCTGTTCACAGAACACAATCCTGACAGCTCCAGTTAACCCCACCCAGGGCTAACCTACATAGCTGTGCAGGTGAGACCAACCAGAGCTGAAATTCAGGCTAACACAGCAGCAACAAGTACATAGTCAGGAGTAAGACTGTGTCCACTCAAAGCAGGGGCACCTCCTGACCCACAGGGCTCAGTGTTGGTCAGCAGGAGACCTGTGGAAAGATACCACCCTACTCTAGTCACAGTCATAGCCCGGCATTCACCCCACCAGCACACAGATGGTTTCCACACGACGGCGGCAGCACGCAGACAGGAAGACTCAAAGATTATCCTGTAAACTTTTTGATCCTCAAGACAAAGACAAGGGGGCTGCGGGTATAGCTCAGTGGCATAAGCGCTTGCCTGGCAAGTGCAAGGTCCTGAGTTCGATCCCTGGTACCGGAAAAAAAAAAAAAAAAAAGACAAAGACAAAAAGAATGCACATATGCTATTAATACATGAATCCAAAACCTTCCAAAAGTGGTCAACAGAAAAATTAACAAAAATAAAAACAGCAACAGGACAAATAGAACAAAGTTCTATATAAAGTATACCACAGGTTAAATAGGGAAGAAAATGTTTTCTTAGGTTTCACACAAAAATCTATACACTAAAATCAGACGTAACTTGTCAGGAAATATATTCACAGTGAAAAACACAGCTCAATGGAGGCCCAGTAAAGAGCAGACACAAGCCCCTTTTAATCCCCACCATCACAAAAAAAAAAAAAGCTTGAATTCATGAGCAGCCTGGACAATATAGCAAGACTCCATCTTAAAAAAAAAAAAAGTAAGAGAATACTAGCTATGAGACAGGGAAGGCTGAGGCAGGAGAAGCACATGCACATGTTCACTCTGGGCTGGCTGGGCCAATTAGCAAGATCTGTCTTAAAATAAAAAATAAGACAGGACATAGCTCAGCAGTAGAGGAGTCTTGGTTCAATCTCCAGTACTGCAAAAAAACAAGCAAATAATAAAAAGCACACTGGTTTGCAACATCAATACAAAAAGACAACTATATTTGAGCCTGATTAAAATAAAGAAAAAGATCTAATATTATAAGAAAATGTTCTGTAAGGTTATAAAAAAATGGGAAAATATCTATAAACTCATACTTTTAATAGATGTCTGTAGATAGTGGCACAAGTTTATAGTCCCAGATACTTAGAAGGCTGAGGTAGAAGGACTGCTTGAACCCAGAAGAGGTGAAGGTCAAAGAGCAACACAGTAAAACCCTGTGCCCTACAACTGAACTGTTACAAGACATGATGTCTTAGCACATCATGAACCAGCACACAGGACCAGGGTTAAAACAACAAAAAAGTGCCTTGGGGCAAGATGGAGGCATCATCACCAGAAATGCAACTTCCTTTATTTAGGAAGTCGCATTTCGTAGGCATATTTCTACCGGTCATTATCTACAACTCTACTCAGAAGGAAGAAGTCCTCAAGCACACACTTCGCTCCCCACGCTGACTCTGCTGACTTATCCCAGCTCAGCACCCTGGGAAGTGGCAGTGATGCAGAGAAATACCTACAAACCTCAGGATAGCTACTACTGAAGGTAACTCCACCCTTTCACTGGTCAGCAATTTCCCATTCAAAGATACAACGGAAGGCAGAAAAGCTCCCTACTCTACCTTTGCAATTAATCTCTATGTACTAAAAGGAGGCTTGGAAGCTTCCAGCAGTTCCCTGGTAATTCTTCATATCCCAGGCATAGAGTAAGACCTAAAGGTGACCTTGTATAAAGAAAGGAACTTTTTGTGGGAAAATAAACCTAACATGTTTGCTGGGGACATGGTTCAGCAGCACAGCGCCTGCCTAGCAAGCACAAGGTCCGGTGTTCGATTCCAAAAAAAATGGAACAACAAATTAAGCGAGCCAGCCAGGCATGGTGGCTCATGCCTGTAATCCCAGCATTTGGGAGGCTGAGGCAGGAGGATCATTGCAGTTTGAAGCCAGCCTGGGCTAAAAAGTGAGCTCAAAGACAGTCTGAACTACCTAACGAGACCCTGTCTCAAAAAAGACAAACAAACAAACAATCCAATTAAGGGAAATCATTTGAAAATCCACAAATATACAAACATGCATAGGCAGCTCTGAAACCACCTTGCAAAAAAGAGAATTTTGCAGTGTTAACAAAGTAAAAACAACCAATGAGCAAGTGGAGAACACTGTATAAAATAAAAGCATCAGACTCTGGTTTACGATCTGCAGCTCCACAGTACCATGCTTCCCATTCACCACAATCGCGAGCAGGCATCCAGCTAGCAGGCCTCCTTACCATGTCCACATGTCACAAGGGCCTACCTGAGGTGCTCATACTTCCACACACCTTCGTCTTGGCCTTCAGGCGGCTCAAGGATTCTGTCGATATTGGAGCAATCTGCCCTTATGTTCTGTTGGATGTACTATCAACAAAGAGGTTCTCAAGGTTAAAACATTTTGCTAGACTACAGGACATATTAGAATATACAACCTTTGAACATATAAGTGCTTGTTGTGGTTCAACTTTTGGGTTATACACTAAGAAGAAAACCAAATTTAGAAATGTAAGTATCTCAGAAAAAAGGAAGTAATCCTGACTTTATTCTCCAATTCAACTTCACTACAGATTGGAACTGGGATAAAACTTGCAAACCATCATAAAATCCCAGCACTCTGGGAGGCTGAAGCAGTAGGGTCATAAATTCAAGCCCTGACCAGGTGATTTGGCAACTTAGCAAGACTCTGTCTCAAAGTAACATTAAAGTAAAAAGGTCACAGGTACAGCTCAGCGTGAAGGCCCTGAGCTCAACTCCCAGTACCAGGAAATAAATACATACATACATACATAAAAGCAAACCATAATCTTCATGAGCCTAAGATACAGACAGCATAAATATAATTGCACACACTATATGATGACGTTTGCATGAAGTGCTAGGAACAAGCAACTGACAGAAATGGACAACAGACTAGGAGATGCTGAGGGCTGAGGAGAGAGGAAGACAGGAAAATGCTACTGAGGACAGGATTCTGGTGGATCAAAGTTCTAAGTGTGGTGATGGTTTTACAACTCCGAATAGAGAACAATTGAGTTTTACATTTTTAAATGGCTATTTTTATTGTAAGCTAATCATACCCAATAAAAGTTGTTTTTAAAAATGACCAGCAAAAACACTAAGTTGCAAAAGGCAGGGAGGGATGGGTACACATAAGCATTTCGCACTTGCCTCACATCCATGAGGCAGTGGGTTCAATTCTCTGCAGAGTGGTCAGGGAGTGGGGTCACTTTTGACCAAAAACAATTAACATAAAACTTTAAATTTCAGCTCTCTTTACTGTTTCATCCACTCTACAACTCCAACTTCCTGAAATCTGGATAGGTTAAAGATTTAAAGTCCTGCTTATAAAAGGTTAACTATTAGTCTTTCTTCAATGCATATTTTCTCTACTTTGGACCATCGTTCTTGAATATGATTACTCACACGAATACTTTCAGGGGACTGGAGTACTGGGGATTGGGCCCCGAGGTTCTAGCACGCTAGACAGGCTATCACTGAGATACAGCCCTTTCTATATTTCTGAGACAGGGTCTCACTAAGTTGCCCAGGCTGGCCTTGAACTTATGATCCTCCTACCTCAGCCTCCAAAGTAGCTGGAATCATAAGTGTGTGCTACTGTGGGCCTATAGCAGCTTGGACAGACTTGACATAGCCTATAGTCCCAGTTAGCTGCAAGGCTGAAGCAGACTGCTTGAGCCCAAGTGCTCAAGGCCAACTTGGGCAACACAAGGAGACACCATCTCAAAATACTTAACAAACGCGCACATCGAGGCTGGAGGTGTGGTTTAGAGCACGTGCTTAGTGAGTCTCCCCAGCGCTGCAGAAGGGAGGGGCAGAAGGTAGGGAGGACAAGAGATCCTGAGTTAGATCCTAGCAACTAAAGCCAGGTCTGACAAGTCTGGGCAAAGTAAATCAAACCCTTGCAGAGGAGTCATCATTCTAGATGCCCTGAAGAGCACACCCCATCATTATGCACACTTTGTGTTTTTGTGTATCCATTAAAAAGAGGTTTAAATATCTATGAGCCAGTGAAAATGAGCCTCACGCATGCTGGGCAACCTCTCTACCGCAGAGCTATATCTCTAGTTCCCAGCACACCTAAATTTGTCATCTTTTTATTAACTCTTTAAACCAATCTTCGAAGTAACTATGAATACTATTATTTGACGGGTTTTTTTTTTTTTGGTCTTTTTGATAGAGTCTCACCATGCAGTTCAGACTGGTCTTCACCTCACTATGTAGCCCAAGCTGGTCTCGAATTCCCAATGATCTTCCTACCTCAGCCTCCCCAGTGCTGGTATTATAGGTGCATGCCACCTGACTCCCGGCTATTACTTGTTTAAAAACTCCAGATTTTACTTAAAATGAGAGAACTACCACTCTTTGCCTTTAACTCAATACAGTAAGACTGACCCTCATGGCAATGCCTGAGAATCACCTCAGGGCTCCAGACTTCTGACTATTACTGGAAACCCCCTCCTGAGAGTCAGTGACCCTGGAATCATCGATAGTGCCAGCAGTCTGAGAGAGACAGCTCAGTTCTCACAGATCAGATGTGATACCAAAGTACCGTGAAGGCTGGAGCTTTTCATGGATTTGTGTGTGTATGTGTGTGTCTGTGTTACAGTAAAAGATGCATTCCCATTAATGCCCCCAGAATACTCCCTCTCACTTCTAACACACTGATCCCACCATTTTTATCACTTTCTGCAGGAGCTCTGGTGTCCTTTCCTAGGTGTCTTTCGTTTTGTTTTCATGACTGACTCAATGTCCTGAATGGATTAAAAACATCTCCTTTCATGCTCATTTTGACTTTGAGGAACAGCCTGGAGGCAAAGGGTGCTAGATCTGGTGATCAGGGAGACAAGGACCTGCGGCCTTGCTGTCACGAGTCTGCTTAGCAGCAGCATTCACTGTGTTTTTTATCACACCTTATAAAACCCCTCACAAAAGAAGACTTCCTGTACTGCTTCAGGAAATGGCAACAACTATGGGGTGAGTGTGGCTGAAGTGAGAGGCGGTGTCTCAAGGGGGGTTAATGGTACTGTGGCTTTTACTGTAACACATTCTCCTAAAATATTACACAAACACCATAGATTTGATCAGCCCTTATGTACTACAGGAGGATAAAAGAACTAACGATAACAACAAAAAGAACTAATAATAACTCAAATAAAAATGCTCATATTCGAAACTCGTTATCAGGGCCTTTATTCACCAAATACCATGCTATCTCCTCCTACTTATCTCCTGCTCGAACTTATCACTCAGTTATGAGTAGCCGGTTGTGGTGGCGCACTCCTGTAATCCCAGCACTCGGGAGGCTGAGGTAGGATAGTTGCAAGTGTAAGACCAGTCTGGTGACAAGTGCCTGCCTGGTAGGCCCAAGGTCCTGAGTTTGATTCCCAGTACCCCCTAAAAATGTACTAGGTCTGATTATAGGTTTTTTTGGGGGGGGGGGACTGGGAATCAACTCAGGACCTTGCACTTGCTAGGCAGGTGCTTGTGCTGCTGAGTTATATCCCTAGCCCTTGATTTAATATACCATATTAAAACAAATTTAAGCTGGGTGTGGTGGCACAAACCTGTAATCCCTCAGCTCTCAGGAGGCTGAGGCAGGAGGATGTTGCAAGTTTGAGACCAGCCTGCACTACAAAGTGAGCTCAAGGCCAGCCTGAATTGCACAGTAAGACCCTCTCAAAGACAAAAAAATACATACATATATACACACACACATACATACGTAAATAAATGAAACAAGTTTAAACATTGCCTTAACAATGAAACCTGGTTTTTACTAAAAAATATAGGAACGCTTAACTATATTAAGTGGTAAAATGCTTAGGTTCTTGGAATGTAAAAAGAAACTTTTTATTACCTGCTGAACAGCAAGCGTACTATCCATTTCATCAAACGATTCATCAGGCCAATTATAGAAATCCTATAAAAATAAATACATCGTTAAAGCACAAAGTTACAAAGAGAAGGCAGCAATATTAACCTCAATCCTTAATAAAGATCCCAAGTTCATGCCGGACAGAAAGAAAAAAGCCTTTAAATATGATTACCAGTGAAATAAACAACTTTAGATGATGTTTTTAAATGTGCATCAAGATTTTAAAGTACATTATTACCACTTTTTTCAACCATAAAATCCCTCAATAATGGTTCCTATTAGCCTGTTATGTGTTACTTAACTAGGGAGATAAGTCAGGTATGTTTTTGTCTAGGATGATCAAATATTACTTAAAAAAAGTTACACTGAAAAAAAAATCTCTAGACATCAAAAAACCAAATCAGTTTTTTTATCTGAAGAGCTAAAATCAATCATCACTGGCTAATTTTTGGCTTCATGAGTATTACTTTAGATAATTACAAATTATTGCTCTAGTATTAACTAGTGCTTTAAATTTCTAAATAGAGATCAGACCTAGGGGTGTGGCTCACTGGTAGCTCAGTAGGTATGTGTGAGGCCCTGGTTCTATCATGAGCATGGGCACGGGGCCAGGCAATCCTGGGGGTGTCACACTCAGGAACACACTGCCCGAAGCTACTGCAGTTCCAGCCCTAAAGGGCACCTTGCTCTGGCTCTGACTTCCCTACACCCAGTGATTAACAGCCTTACTGTATGATTTTTCAGCAGTTTACCTCTGCATCCTTAACAGGTAGCACAACCCATGATACACAGCTGGTCCTCAATAAATGTTTCTGGGGTAAAACTAAGAAAAAAGTAGTGAAACGGTACTCAATACATAAACCTGTGGAGATGGGTAAACCTTCAAAAATGAGCAAACAAGCTTGGCACCATGGTGCACACCTGTGATCCCAGCACTTGGGAGGCTGAGCCAGGAGGATCATTATGAGTTCAACATGAGCTTGAACTACAAGGTGAGACCTTGTCTCAAAAAACCAAAAACAAATAGCCTTCAGCAAACAAAACCAAGCTAAAGAATACAGAGTGCATGTTTAGACAGTGCAAAACATATTATGGCTGGAATGGGATGGGGGAGCAGAAGACAGGAAAATGTGACCCAGAGGTACTCAACTATCTTTGGCAACATCTTAGTTCTAAGGGTAGTGATGGGTAAAACATTTCACACTATCTTTCATGTTTTCATAGATGCCCTATCTGAAAGAAAATACAGAACTTCCTCTGAGGAAAGGAAGTTAGTTTCAAGAAATTAAACAGTCTTTACAGGTTGTTCTAGGATGCTTTTTCTAGACAGTATCTAAACATTAAAAGTAAAATTCTTCCTACATTGCCGGGCATGGTGGCACAGCCCTGTAATCCCAGCATTCAGGTGGCTGAGGCAGGAGGATCATTGAGAGTTCAAGGCCAACCTGGGCTACAAAAGGAGCTCAAAGCCAGCCTGAACTGCATAGGGAGACCCTGTTACAAAAAAACAAAAATAAAAACAAAAAAACCAATAAAAATTGAAAAAAAAAAATCTTCCTACATGACTTATATCAAAAGACATTTCTAAGTGCTTTGCCCATTCTTTCATTTAAAAAGTTAAAGGTTGCAGACTACTTTGTCTCTTTTTTTTTTTTTTTTGCTACCAGGAATCGAATTCACTCGCACTTGCCTGAGAGTCGTCGTGCTGCTGAGCTATATCCTCAGCCCCAATTTTGTCTGAAAAATATTAGCATATACATGTATAGTAATATTCAGGAAAGATGTAAAGTTAATTGAAAATGAAATGCTTTGCCTCATTGTAACCGCAATGTATTTTAGACATCTGAGCAAAAATCCAGCTTAACAAATGTTCTCATCCAATTCAGTCAACATTCATTGAAAACAAACTATAGGCCTACATTTTAGCCTAGCCAACTTTTAGAAAGTGTTGAAAGGGGAAAAAAAAAAAAAGCACATACAACACCTACTCTATCATTTTGGAATAGATCTGTTTTACTGAAGGAAATTCATGCGATAGAGTTTTGGATTGCTGCTAAAGAAGCAATTTTTTATTTTAATCTTAAACTTTTGTTGCTTGCATTTTACTTTCCTGATTTATGACAGGGTGAAAAATGCAAAGGAACTTTATGTCATCCTAACACCACAGCAAACAAATGTGTTACCATACACCTTTAAAGTAACGACTTCTCACGACTTCTCACTGGGGTATGGTTCAGCGTTAGAACCCATCCAAAACAAAAAAAAAAAGCCCTGGATTCCAAACTCAGCAGGAAAAAAAAAAAAGCTGATCACTTAATCAGAAACAATGTTGCCACATAATGTAAAGTAGTTACCTGAAAAAACATTCAGAAGATAAGTTTGGAGAAGTACAAAGACAGCACACCTAGCTAGCTCTAGAAGTGCGGGTAGAAGCACACTGACAATGTTAAGTCAACTCTCTAATGAAACTTTGCAAACAATTCCCTGAAACTCACTAAGAGAAGCAACTTCAAAGAGAACTACGAATCTGTAGACAATCAGACCCTAACCGAAGCACTCATCCTCCCCTTATTGTCCGCAGCGGACGTGAGACGTCCAGCTCGAGGGGAAGCAGCTCCTCTGCAGAGGCCGGCTGCTCGCGATCCCGCGGGAGATTCGCCGCGCTGCGGGCCGGCGCGCGACGCTCGGCGCTCTCCACGCTGCCCAGCGCTCTCCGGCGAGGACACCCCGATACGGCCTCTCCTCCCGACGGTGCCCACCGCTCTCCGGCGAGGACAGCCCGATACGGGCCTCTCCTCCCGGCGGTCCCCACCGCTCTCCGGCGAGGACAGCCGGATACGGGCCTCTCCTCCCGGCGGTCCCCAACGCTCTCCGGCGAGAGCCCGATACGGGCCTCTCCTCCCGGGAGTCTCTCCGATGCGGTGCCGTCCGGCCCGGCCGGACGCGCGTCCGGCTGTTGTTGTCCCGCGGGCCCCTGCTCCGCGCCCCCGCCCTACCGAGGCGGAGTGGCACCTCCGCGAGAGGGGCGACGCCCAACCCCGGCGGCGACCGCGAGGACAGCGCGCCCGCGCCGCTGGCCCTGAGAGCAGGCGAGGCCCGCACCGGCCGGGCGCCGCCCGCCTCCGTCCCCCCACCCGCGGCTGGCGCGACGCGGGTCAGGCCGGGCCCGGAAGCACAGGCCGCGCCCCGCCGTCCCCGCCGCCCGCGCCCGCGCCCGCGCCCCCGGCCGCCCCGCTCCCCGGCCCCCGCCCAGGCCCGAGGCGCCGGCAGGCGGGGCTCGACGTGGTACCTGCGCCTTGGTGCCCGGCCTGTTCCGCCTCAGCACTGCCGTCCCCTCCGCCATGACCATAGTGCCAGTCGGAGCGGCCAGTGTCGGTACCCGGATGTCAGGGCGCTGCTGCCGGGGGCGGGGCAGAAACGCGCCCGGCCGGGTTGGGGAGGGACGATAGATGGAACAGCCGGCGCCGCGCGGGGCAAGCCGGGATCGAGGAGGAGTCGGGGCGGGCGGCGCGGTGTCGGCAAGGAACAGCCAGGACCGCGCGAGGCACGACGGGAGGAGGACGGGGCGGGAACTGTCGGCGCGGTTTGGGCGGGAGGGGACAGGGTATGGGGGGTCACCCGGCGGGGTGAGGGGGTCACCTGGGGGAGTAAGGGTCCCGGGCTGCGCGCGCGGGCCTTGGGTTGCGGGAGGGTGGCGCCCTGCGCGTCAGAGGGACGCGTGCTGCTGAACACTACCCCCAGCAGCAGGCCCGGAAATGTCGATTATGACCGCAGCGGCGCAGCGAGGCGCCGGGGACCTGGGCCAGCGGCCGTGGGCTGGGGCGGGAGCGGACTCGGTGTTGGTGGGCTGTTAGGGACGGGCGGGAGCTCACATTTTCCTTTTATTTTTTCCAGTTTGCATGAGTGCACGTTTGCGGTGCGTACTGGTCACATTCCTCGCGGGGCGTCGGGGTGTGCACCGAACTCATCTTTTCAGGCGCATTTCCATGCCCTCCCCCACCCTTCCCTCCCCTGGTCCCCTCTTTTGCAAAATTTCTTCGTATCGTCTTTTGTGCCATTTATGTGTACTCCAGGTTTTTCACCATGCGATATTTAAGCCTGTGTGTCTTACTTTCTCTTAACATTCCGGTTTCGAGATGTATCCATTTTCCTACAATTTAATCAAGTTTATCCCTAAGTGGTAAGTGTTCTAAAAAAAACCAGAGCCGGCTGGGCGTGATGGCGCACACCTGTAATCCTCGCACTCTGAGAAATGGGCCAGAGGAATGCTTTGAGGTGGAGGCCAGCCTGCCCTACATAGCAAAACACTGTCTGAAAAAAGAAAAAAACAATTGACTGTACTTGGGATTCCTACGGGCAAGATATTTTGGAAATTATGGTACTTTAGCTTTATAAAATAGCCGGGCATGGTGGTGCACTCCTGTAACTCCAGCACTTGGGAGGCTGAGGCAGTAGGATCCTTGTGAGTTCGAGACCAGCCTGGGCTATAAAGTGAGCTCAAGGCCAGCCTGAAGTGCGTAGCGAGACTCTCTCTCAAAAAGACAAATAAATTTATAAAATACTTTCTTCTAAAACTTTAATGAGACTTCCATAAATATTAAATTTTATTCTTGCCTTTATACTCTGGGGTAAAAAAAACCCTTGGAAATGTTCAAATCACCTCCTTTACCTAAAACACTCCAGCAACCCCTCCTAACATGATCTTATTCCTAGGGGATTTTTCTCCCCTTTCTGTGCAGGGTACTGAACTAGCCCCTTGGGGCACACTGGGCGAGAGCTGTACCACTAACCCACACAAGCCCTTGACTGAACTTTTTAAAATTTTCTTCTCCCAGCCAGGTGTGATGGCACATACCTGTAATTCCAGCTCTCAGGAGGCTAAGGCAGGAGGATTGTTGGGAGTTTGAGACTAGCTTGGGGTACAAAGTGAGCTCAAGGCCAGCCTGAACTGCATAAGGAGACCCTGTCTCAGAAAGACAAATTTTTTTTTTCTTCCCTCACCCTCTAAAATTAACCCTGGTTATAACCTCCTGTGTGGAGATCATGATCTGCAGGGTGATGCAAGAATGAAAATGTGAAGGTTACCAAGTGGAGAAACATTGGAGTCCCATAGAAAAGTTCTTCCTGTTGACAAGGCCATGGTTTCCAGAAGAAAATGTCAGCTGTCTGTAGATAGCGTCCTGAGAATCCTCAGGGCCATTCCCTAGTCCCCAAAGAGGAAAGCAGATGAGAGGACCCAGAACTGAGTGAGGGCCAGTGACTTGGAAGTGGGCTCGAGGGCTTGGCAGCAGGAAGCGGGTTTGCAGGGAGCTCTTCCCTTGTGAGAGCATACACATGGACAGGCCTTCCAGAGCCAGCACTTAACTGTGCTGTCAGCATCCACTCCAGGGAAGTAACGCCTGCTCACTCTTCGCTCCCTTCTGCGACAGACTCTGGTCTCATGGCCCAGCTGTGTCCATTTGTCCCTGTGACCAGGGAAAGGGAAATCATCTGTAGCCAAGGGACAGATGTTTGTAGCCTAAGCCCATGATTAGTGGGGGAGTTGTGGGAGGACTCACCTCAGTGTTGGAAGGAGGTCTCTGGGGAGAGGCTTTCTTGAGAAAATACCAAAAGGGATGGCTGCTTTTTCCTGCTGCTGGGCCTTGCCATGGATAGGCGTGCAGCAACTATCCTGGCCTGAAGTGGGCCAGGCCGCAAGCCAGGCAGGGAAGTGTGCAATACCCGGACTAGCTGCAAGGTGCCTGAGGTACACGGTGCGGAACATGTCACAGCTGGACAAGCAAACTTACAGCAAGAGAATGGTGCCGAAAGCGCTCCTAGACAGACAAACCGGTGCCTACACACGGCCTTTACATCTTCAAGTTACATGAACAACGTAATTTTCTCCTTATTAAAGTTGTAATAGACATAATTGGATTTATGGAGTTCACACTTAAGAGAACTTTGAGTACAAATGAGACACTGAGCTCTCAGGGCTTTCTCCTAGGACAGGAACATTGCAGAATGGTGTTTGACCATATCAGTGATTACAGTCACTGGCCGACTCTAGATGACCCATAGTGGTAACTGTCTTCTTGCACTTACACTCTTCAGGGCTTATCTTTCACATTGAGTAGGCTGACCTGTAAAACCACCTCACTGTGGAAATGAGCTGTGTGACTTCTTAGGTCATAAAAGACATTGCCACTTCAACCAGGTGTTGTAAACCGTTGTAATCCCAGCACTCTGAGGCCGAGGCAGGAATATTGCAAAATTTAAGCCCATCCTGTGCAATTTAGCAAGACCCTGTCTCAAATAATAAGCTGGGCATGGTAGTAAACACCTATAATCCCAGCACTCAGAAGGCTGAGGCAGGACTACCAGGAGTTGGAGGTCAGCCTACACGACATAGCAAGAGCATATCTCAAAGAAATGAAAAGGGTCGGGGGTGCAGCTCAGTGCAAAGTGTGAAGTGATAGCAATACTAATGAACATCCCCTGCCTCACTCTTGTATCACTTGCCTTGGGAGAAGAGCACCTTGGGAGGGGTCTACACAGTGAGAGGCCAAGGCCTCCTGCAAAACAACAGGCCCACCTTCTTCACACTGGTCTCCACAATTACGCCTTTACTTGTTCAGTGTTCTCCATATTTATCCCGGTGTCCCCACTGCTTAGAAAGATGCCTGGCAAGTTTTAAAAACCAGTTCAGAACACCTGGAATCCCAGTACTGGGAAGGCTCAGGCTCACAAGCAGGCATGCACACACCCATGTTAATTTCAAGACAGGGTCTAAGTCCCTAAGTAGCCTGGGCTGGGCTCCCACTTGGCAGTCCTGTCTTGGTCTCCCAGAGTGCTGCAGTTTCAGGCCTGCACCACCACCCAGGCTCTGGTGTTCAACTGTACACCTTCAAGAACTGGGTTTAATCTTTGGGAGGGTAGAAGGGTTGCAGCCATTCCTCTGCCTCCCAGGACCGAACCCAGGGCCCTGTACAAGCTGAGCAAATTTTTTTTTGTCTTTTTGAGACAGGGTCTTGCTATGCAGCTCAGGTTGGCCTTGAGCTCACCTTATACCCAGGCTGGCCTCGAACTTGCAACGATCCTCCTGCCTCAGCCTTCCAGTGCCACCATGCCCGGCTAGGCAAATGCTTTCTACCCTGGCTATATACCCCTAGTCCTTCCTCAGTCTTTCAAAAGGAAAACCTCCAGACACAGCAAAGATTTAAATATTTTTAAAAAACTTTTAAAATACCTGAAGAAACTACAATAGAACTGTAAAATATTGGAGAACTTCTCAGAGTCTAACACGCAGAACCCAAAAAGGAAAACATTAATTCGAACATTCCAGACTTCCTCCAAGTCTGGAGGAACAACCAAAATCAAAGCCAAAACAAAATGGCAGGGAAAAACTTATCAGAGAGAACAAGAAAACTTGACGCAGAAGAGATGAGGAAACTCATTCAAGGCCCTGCCAAGTAAGGAACCCAGGGCAAGGCCAGGGCTGCCCCATTAATCTGCACCACATCTACAGGAGATAGAAAGGTCACGTTCCAGCTTGCTTCACCCTTGTGTTTACCCAGCACCCATTTCCAAGGCCCCATGCAAACCTGCTAAATCAGAATTTTGTTCCACACAAGTCCCATTTCTTGACTAGCAGAATTTCTTTAAAAAATTTGATGGTGAGGTTATAAAACAGGACAAAAACTTTGTTGTGAGAAATTTACGGCCTTGGCAGTGTAGAACTACATTTCAAACCAGTGTGTTGTTTACCTTTTGCTCATCAAGAAAATGTCACAAAGGAGAAAGGTAAAGGTAAGATTCTAATCAAAAAAACAAAATTTTTTTTTGGTACCAGCATTTGAACTCAAGACCTTGCACTTCCCAGGCAGGCACTTGTGCCATATCTATCCGTGGCCCCACAGAAAATATTTTTTTTTAAAGGAAGAAAAAGGTTCTAACTAGTAACACAAACTGGCACAAGCTTCTGCCACCCAGGCCCATTACCCAGCTATGCTTGAGACAGGGTATGAAATGGATGGCTAGTCCAGATACTTTTAGGCACATCCCTAGTATCTGAATTTGACAAAAATAAAGCCTCAGAATACCAGACATGAACACACGGAAAAATGTGAACACACACACTAAGTATGACCTACCTGGGCTGGGGCGGTCTGCTAGGTGGCAGAGCATCTACCTAGCATGTCTGAGGCTGTGAGCTTCTTCCTAGTGTCACCAAAATAGGCAAACTTTACTCAGTGAATGGCCAAAGTCAGACCTTTATCATGATTCCATGTGGTTTACCACCACCTCATTTAGACTTTAAAAACACTGAAATATGGAACGCTGGAGGTTTACCTAGCAGGAGTGCTTCCTTACCATGCTAGCCCTGGGTTCAACACCCAATGTCAGAAAATTGTATTTGGGACACAATCTTTAAGACATCTGGTTGCTGGGGATATAGTTCAGTAGCACAAGTGCCTACCTGGCAAGTACAAGATCTTGAGTTCAAGTCCCAATACACCCACCCCAGAGACATCAGATGAAAGGTAGGGTGTGATAGAACATGACTGTAATCCCAGCACTCAGGAGGATCATCATGAGTTTGAGACCAGCCTACACCACAGGGAAACCCTGCCTCAAACGAGACAAATTTGCAAGAACTAAAACTACAAAGATACTAAGGACTTAGTACTAACAGACTCCTATACTACAAAGAGCTGCTGGCTAAGACAGTGCAGTTTGGGGGTTAAGTGACCTAAGGACTGAGTTTGAACTTTTCCCTAGGTGCTATGCAGAGGTCCAGCTCTCTGCTGGTCCGTCCATTCCTGCCAAATGTTGTTTACTAAAAGCCACGCTACACTTGGAGGGCACACGCCTCACAGGTGTTTACCACTGAAACTGAAAACTGTGTGTTCAGTGTTCACAAGTAAGACGGTAACAAGGCCATAAAAGACCACGTTTTAATCAGTATCTGGAAGTGACAGCCTGTCTCCAAATCCTGGCTTTGCCTCTTCCTGCTGAGCTGGGTGACCTTAGTTATTGTTTAACCCCCGTGCTTCGGTTCCATCTGCAAGATCAGCTTCTAGCCCAGTCCACGAAAAATTAGGCCAATCATTACCCATGAAGCACCTAGAATATGCACCTAAAGGGTTACTGCTGTTAGGGCCTACCCTGAAAAATAGCCATTGTCTTACTTTTTGCCCTTTTTGAGACAGGGTTTCACTATACAGTGCAGGCCATCCTTGAACTCACTTTGTAGTCCAGGATGACCTCAAACTCAGTGATCCTCCTGCCTCAGCCTCTTGAGTGCTGGGATTACAGGCATGTACCACCACACCTGGCATAGTAGAATTTTTTGCCAATATGTTGTAGTGCCAAAAACTGGAAATGCTGGCTAGGCAGGTTGGTGTGCATCTACTTCCAGTGCTCTGGGAGGCTGGCAGGAGAATCACAAGTGTGAATTAGGCTGGAAAACTTAGCAAGAATACTGTCTCAAAACAAAAGAAATCAAGGGCTGGGGAATAGCCCAGCTCAAAAGCCAGCAATGCACTCCCCCCAGAAGAATTTGTGCAGGAAAAAAATGTTCCTAGATACAGAACTTTAGAAACAAGATAAAAGAGCACTAGGAATGAGAAACTGCATTCTGCTACAAGTTTCTTACATTTCAACCAAGAATCTTGCTAATTTTACTTCCTTAAAACCCTAAGTCTGTGGTTCTGTATCAGTACCAATCATTTATATAATAAGGATATTTTTCAGTGTGACAATTCATTTACCTACAAACTCTTACTTTCTAGAATTTTCTGCAGGTTAGTTGAAATACTGAGGGCTCTAAAGCCACCTTAAATTACTTAAAGATTAACCACTCATTTACATATTTTATTTGGAAGTGTTTATACCAGTACAGTAAAACTCAACTTTAGAGATAATAGATGTCATTAGTTTAGGTATCATCAATTTATTATAATAATGGATGTCAGTAGTTTAGGTATCATCAGTTTATTATAAAAGAGACATGGAAATTATTTACATGATGAAAGACTGCAGAACTTCAGTGGAATGGGCAGCATTGTGATGCCATTTCAACAGTGATTTACTTCACTCTACGTATTTTCCAAGAATGTCACCATCTCTAAATAAGAAATAGTCCTGCAAATAGAGAAACCATTAGTTAAGGCAGATAGTAGCCAATATTCAACCTCTTTTTAGAAGGAGTAAGCATACATACCTTTTCATCTAGAACTACTTTGGTGCCTCCATATTCTGGAAGAAGAACTTTATCTCCAACTTTCACACTAACTGGTTGGATCTCTCCGCCCTTAATAAGGGAATTTATTAGCAAAAGCATTAATATATAAGTCACAATTGATGAAATATGACCACTGAACTCCAGTATGTTGAAAATGCACTCATGGGCCAGGGATGTAGCTCGGGCGCAGAGCCTGTCTGGCAAGCACAAGGCCCTGAGTTCAATTCCCCGGTAATGAAAAGATAAATACATAAATAAAAAAGCCAAGGCATTCAGTGGTTAAGTCATTATTAATGTGCACTAGAATTATCATTCTTTCCAACAAAAACATCACAGAAATGCAACTTGTGAGGGGCTGGGGGTATAGCTCAGTGGCATAAATGCTTGCCTGGCAAGCGCAAGGTCCTGAGTTCGATCCCCGGTACCGGAAAAAAAAAAAAAAAAAAGAAATAACATAACGTGGCTTAAACTAAAACCTGATTGTAGCGTTAAGAGCAAAAACATACTGGAAAATTATGATCAGCTAACCAAAGCTAACACTGTAAATGTTAGATAATAACTTAGGGACTCTGAAACAAAACAATTTTTAAAACCATACATGAAATTGTCATCCCTGACTTATTTCCACAAAAACTTAAGATCAATGCAGTTACCGTATTTGACCAGAAAACACAAATACAAACAGCATTCATTTACTGTGCATTTTGGCTGACGCTTTTGGAAGCCCAAGGCTTAACTAGGAATTCGGAGAAGACCTGAAAGGCAGCTCCACCTGCTGTCGTAGGTGTGCCGAGGAAGGGCCCCAAGGTTACACCGCTAGAGCTAAGTTCAGTGCTGAGAGACTAAACCAACAGTTTAGGGTCAGTTATTACAAAACCCCGCCATTTTAAGCATAATCCTCTAACCAAAAATTTAAAATCTGAGGAAAATGACAGACCACCAGTTACTGAAGATAAAATTTTAAGACTATGGAAATCCTCCCCGTTTTAAGCAAGCAAGTTAATCTTACAACTATTTTCCTTAAAGTGAAATTTAAAAAATTATTCAACAAAAAGGTGGCCACTTTTAACAACCCATGATTTTTTTCTTCTACTTCACATACAAAAACTTAATCGCCCAACAGCCCCTCTTACCTTTCCCTTGGAGCCCGACCCCACAGCTACCACAGTTGCCTGCAGTACTTTGCCTTGAGATTTTTCTGGAAGCATAATGCCTCCTTTGGTGACGGTTTCGGCTGCGCTTCTTTCAACCAATACTCGGTCAAACAGCGGGAGAAACTTCCGAAAGGCCTGTCCTGCCTGTGGACAGAACGTTGAGTTGAAAACATACTCTGCAATTACATTTTAACACACAATGCCACACAAGCATTATATGTAACATTTTTTTTGCTTTTAGAATTAACAATGGAACTCAGATGACTTCTTCGGGGAAGGCGTCGGCGCGTGCAAGAGCCATTTCCATTCCCTGTCTGTTACGTCGTTGCAACCAGACCCACGTTTAAGGACAGCCGTGGTTTACTCAAGGTCAAACAACTTCGAGATTTTGGCAATTTGCAGGAAACCCCGGGGCTGGATCTATGCCCAGGGCCATGCGTTCTCCAGGGCATCGCACCCCAAAAACCTGCAGACCAGTGGGACGCGCGCGACCCGAGTCCGCGTGCGCACCGAGTCCGGGAGGAAAGAAGGGGCGGACCGGCCCAACTGCAGGGCACAGGGCTCCCGGTCACCGAGCAGCTCGCCCCAAAATCGCCGGCCTGCGCTGACCCGCCGTAAGGGCCGCGAGACTCACCATGGCTCCTTCCCCGCAACTCAGACTCCGCTATAGCGCCAACTCCGCAAAGAGAAACCCGCACTCCAGCGCCCAGACACGTGAACAGGCCAGAACACACGCAGGCGCGCTTGCTCCCTCACGGCCACGCCCCCGACCACGCCCCCACCGTCAGGCGTCAGGATTGGCCGCGGCCACGGGGACGGGGGCAGATGGAAAGAGGACCTCTTTCTAGGCTGTTCTAGGCCAGTCCACAGAGGTGAAGTACGCCTGCTTCCCCGCCCGGAAGTGACGTAACGTGACCCTTGAACCGCGGAGAGAGCAGGGTATCTGGAAAGTTCTGGAAATGAGCGAGGCCCCGGAACTAGCGTAAAGTGGCCGGAGAGCTCAGAGTCCACAGGCCGCACGCGGCGTGGCGGGAGGGGGCGGGGCTCGCGCGCGGCTCAGGCCGATTGCCGGGCCGGGGGCGGGGCCGGGGCGGGGCCGGCGTGCACGCGAGGCCGCGGCGAGGGCGGGGACTCGCGTTCATTGCCGCGCGCGCTCCGCATTCCGTCCTCACTCACCGCTGAAGGCTTTCCTCACCGCGTGTGCTTCCGCCGCTGCCCCGCAGGTACGCGGCCTCCGCTAGGCCCAGGGACGGCCTTCTCCCGCGGAGCGGATGCAGGGGCTGAGCACTGAGCGTGCGGCCTCCAGCCCTGCGGGCCCGCTGTACCGTCACGTGCGGCCAGGCCGGGGAGCGGTGCGGGCGGCGATCCGGGCCCAGCCGCGCGGCCCTGGGGCGGGAGCGGCGCCCAGGCGCAGGAACCGCACTGTGCCAGCGCGTGACCTTGCCCGCGGGCCCGGAGCGCGCGATCTGCACGCCCCGCTTAGTACCTGCGGACATTGCAGCGGCGGAACTGCATCCCGGCGCTCCCCGGCCACTCGCTTCACATCTCGCCTCTCCCGTGCCTCTGTTTCCCCGGGGGCAATCCTGGTGTGGCCTGCGCCCCAGGAAGTTTCTAGGGTGACAGATGAACGCGAGGGGGCAGAGGAGCAGCGTGTCCCCGTGGGGGGGGCCGCCTCCGCCTGGCCTGCGCGAGTACTGCGGGCCCTACGCCGTGGCCCCGCAATCGAGGGCCCTGGGTAGGGGACAGGGGACACATGTGGCCTGCGACACGCGGCCGCGGCCATGCTGACGACGATCGTTTGCTTCCCCGCAGAAATGCTCCGGCTACCCGCGGTCCTCCGCCAGGCGAGGCCAGTGTCTCGGGCGCTGGCCCCCCACCTCACTCGGGCTTATGCCAAAGACGTGAAGTTCGGTGCAGACGCCCGCGCCCTCATGCTTCAGGGTGTAGACCTCCTGGCCGATGCCGTTGCCGTTACAATGGGGCCAAAGGTACCAGTGCTTTTGTAATTACATATTAACTAAGTTTAACGAGGGGCTTTGTTTTGTGGTGTTGGGGATTGAACCCAAGGCCTCGAATGTGCCAAGCAAGCACTGCCACTGAGCTGCACCCCGGGAGGAATAGCGGTCACACTGAACTATGGACCGGTACTCGGGCATCCATTTACAGATGGCTTTGGGTTTGGTTTTGCTTAGAGCTGATTGATGGTCTTAGACTTGGTGGCCTTCAAACTTGAGCTGCTTAAGCCATGTTTTTGTAACTTTTTTGTACAATGTGATGTAATCAAGTGGTAACTGGTAGCTCAAGGTGGCTTCTTCATCTGCTTACGTTAAATTTTGGATTCTTTCCCAGTACTAGTGCCAAGTGAAGAGAGAAGTTTAAAGTCTCATAATACTAGGCTGGGTGTGCTGGTGCACACCTGTAATCCGAGCACTCAGGAGGCTGAGGCAGGAGGATCACTGCGAGTTCGAGGCCAGCCTTGGCTTCAAAGTGTGCTCAAGGACAGCCTGAACTGCATAGCCAGACCCTGTCTGAAAAGACAAAAAAAAAAAAGTCTCATAATACTTGAGGTGTATTCCCGTGTTAAATTTTTGTTCTTTGTAATGAAGTACAGTTAACTGTATTTAAGGGCTGGGGATATAGCTCAGTGGCACAAGCACTTGCCTGGCAAGCGCAAGGTCCCGAGTTGGATTCCCAGTACAAAAAAAAAAAAAAGAAATATATTTAAAATTTAATCTATTCAAAACAAGACATAGTAGTATAAGGCAGACTTCCTTTTTTTGTTGTTGGCATTACTGAGCATTGAACCTGCGGCCGTGTGTGTGTTAGGCCAGGGCTCTGCCACTGAATTCCCCACTCAGCATTTTCATTTTTAAGTGTACCCTTGAGTTGCATTCAGTGCATTTGCCTTCCTAGAGCCTTGGCTACCAAACATCTCTGGGACTTTTTTCATCTGCATTTAGAAAACAGTAACATTGTATTGTGAAACAGAACACTTCCCTTGTTATATGCACTCATTTTACCCCATGTTTTCCTGCCTTCTGTACCAAAGCATGGTTAAGATTGTCATTTAAGAGGTAATATTTTCAGGAGGCTTGCTTTTTTTTTTTGAGACATGGTCTGTGGCCCAGGCCAGCCTTTGAAGGTGATGCAGGTCATGTGATAGTTCATTGAACAGTTCAGGTATCAAAATGATCTAAAAAACTCCCAAATATACATGCTATGTGTACAGCTCAGGAGTAGAATGGCTTGGGCCAATTCATGTGCCATGTTTGAAGCCTTACGCTGACAGAACCTGGAAAATCACTGTTCGTGCCATAGTGGTTAGTATTGGGTTTGGGATTTTTTTTCCTTTCTTTTTTGAGACAGGGTCTTCCTATGCAGTTCAGGCTAATCCTTTTTTTTTTTTTTTTTTTTTTACTGGCACTGGGAATCAAACTCAGGACCTTGCGCTTGCCAGGCAGGTACTTAGGCCGCTAAGCTATAACCCTGGCTCTGGTCTTGAACTCTGAAGGATCCTCCTGCCTCAGTCTCCTGAGTGCTGGGATTATAGGTGTGGTAGGGCCACCACGCCTGGCTCATGGTTAGTATTTTGTTGAGTGGGTTATATATAGTACTGAGGATTGAACCTGGGCCCCCTTTTTAAGCCAATCTCAGTTGCTTAGCTTGAGTTCAAACTTGTGATCCTTTTGTCTCAGCTGCCCAGAGTAAATTTTAGAGCAAATTCTCTTATTTTCAAAACTCATAGTCACCAGCCAAATAAGAATAAATGATACGAAGATTATTCTGGAATTTTCTAGCATGCCATCTTACCAGTGACACTTGTCTTTAGGGTTCTCATCTCCTTTGATAGAGACCTCATTTGGTGTTATCCTTTTGGCTGAGAAACAAAGGGCACTTTGTGTACTAGTGTGTTAATGAACTTGCCCTTGAGACTCCTGTTGCAAGACTGATGAAGACAATTTAAGCTGGACCTAGAGGCCCATTCCTATTATCTCAGCATTTTTGGAGGCAGAGATGAGAGGATTCCAAGTTTAAAATTAAGATTCATGTTGCAGGACTGATAAAAAGATGGCTTAATGCTAAGCATGAGGGCACCTGCCTGTATTCCCAAGCACTGGGAAGGCCGAGGCAGGAGGATTGACGCAAACTCAAGACCAGCCTGAATTACATAGTGAGACTCTGTCTAAAACGCAATTAAGCTGGGCCTTGTGGCCAGCACCTATAATTTTGCATGGGGGAGATGGAGGCAGGAAGATTACAAAAAGACCTTGGGCACCTTACTGACTTAGCAAGACAGTGTCTCAAAGATGAAAAAAGGAGCTAGAATATAACTCAGTGCTAAGACCCAGGGTTCAGTCACCAGTAGGGGTGGGGCACAACTTGTGTTGTTATTACTGAAGACTTTTTATGTAAACTTTTTGTGTGGGGGTTGTCTTGGAGGAGTTGTCTTTTTGAGAGGTTTCACTATGCTATTTGGGCTGGCCTTGAACTAATCCATAGGTGTGTACCACCGTGCCTGGCCTTACCTAATCTGTAGGGTTTGGTCCTGATACTTTTTTCTTCTACAATTACAGGGAAGAACAGTGATTATTGAACAGAGTTGGGGAAGTCCCAAAGTAACTAAAGATGGTGTGACTGTCGCAAAGTCAATTGACTTAAAAGACAAATACAAAAATATTGGGGCTAAACTTGTTCAAGATGTTGCCAACAACACAAACGAAGAGGCAGGGGATGGCACCACCACTGCAACTGTCCTGGCGCGTTCCATTGCCAAGGAAGGCTTCGAGAAGATCAGCAAAGGCGCAAACCCTGTGGAAATTAGGAGAGGTGGGCGTGCCAGTCTTTATGGTCTCATAAAGACTGAAAAATTCCTAGTGTCAGGAATTGTATTTGTTGTTAAAAGAGTGTAACCTATTTTGGTCCCTTTTTGTGTTAGTTAATGGAGGTAAGTATGGTGTGACCCTTTTGGGAGCAGACATGATAGAATTAATAATTTATATAGGATGTATTGCGTGGTGAAGTTTAACTGTACATGTCTACCTTTTATTGGTCCATTTTTTGGATTGCTTATGTTGTGGGACTTGCCTTTGTAAAATGGGAGGTGCTGTTCAGTGTGTGCAATTTAACTGTGATTAGGAATAGCATGGAGACAGAAGCTATTTGTACAGTCAGAGCTGAGGTATTAAGTATTTTGTTAACCAAAACTTGTACATAATAAGCATCGTGGTGATGTAAAATCTTGAACTAGGTGTGATGTTAGCTGTTGATGCTGTGATTGCTGAACTTAAGAAACAGTCCAAACCTGTGACAACCCCTGAAGAAATTGCTCAGGTAAGGGCTTGGGGGTAGTAAATGAATACTCTTGATTGTTTCTTGATTGTGCACTAACGTCAGAACAGTGCTGTGCAGTAACTGACCTTGGGAGTATCTTTCCTACTGCTGAAGTATTACCAGTGAATTTGGTGATCATAACTTACAATTTTTGAGACACCTGAGTGCTAGGATTACAGGTATGTGCCACTGAGCTCACTTTATAATTTGCATTTTAATGAGTTATTTTCCAGGCTGCAAGGATATGAATAGGTTTTGTATATATGAAGATGATCTGAGCTCTTCTGAGCTATGTGCGTGTTCTGTGGGGCTTGCGCATGCTAGACAAACTCTTTAATGCACTGAAAACATGGTGGGCTGGGGGTGTGGCTCGGGAAGAGCACTTACCTAGGATGCACAAGGCCCTGAGTTTAGCCTCCAGCACCACAGAAAAAGAATTGAACAAAGAATTAGTTCATTAAAATCGTTATACCATAATCACGCACATCTGCTTTCAGGTATCCATTGGCATTTACTAGGAAAAGGGAATGAGTTGTAGAAACTAGCTTTCACTGTTTAATTTTGAAAAGTTACTTAACTATCTCAGGTTGCTACAATTTCTGCAAATGGAGACAAAGAAATTGGCAACATCATATCCGATGCCATGAAGAAGGTCGGCCGGAAGGGCGTCATCACGGTGAAGGCAAGTGTGGGGCTTGTGCTCCTGCTATGTTATCTAAGCTACCCCAGGGCTGCAGGTCACACCACCTCAGCCGCCTGTGCCCTGCCACAGCAGCTGGCATGGTGCTTCTAGTGAATCTCCTGGAAGTGCCTGCTCAGAAGTGTGTTTTCCAAGTGGAAAAACAGGCTGTTGTGACCTAGTAGCCTTACTTCCCATGATGACTCTACTTAAGCAATACCATCTACTCTGAATGGAAGAATCATTGAAATGTGCACTTCAGAACATTTTTCCAGAAGTGGAGTTGGGTGCTCTGGGGCAGTTGCATAGTTTTCCTGAATCCTTTATCATCTTAAGAGGATGTCTTTTTATATTTTTTGTCTTTTCGAGACAAGGTCTCACTATGCAGTTCAGGCTGGCCTTGAGCCCACTGTGTAGCCCAGGCTGGCCTTAAACTCACAACAGTCCTCCTGCCTGAGCCTCCCACGTGCTGGGATTATAGGCGTGCACCAACACACCTGGCTGGGAAATGTTTCTTTTCACTTGGTCTAGAATTCCAAGTTTTGAGTATTTTTCCATGAAATCCATTTACCTCGTTTTTTGACTTCTTGTAGGATGGGAAAACCCTGAATGATGAGTTGGAAATTATTGAAGGCATGAAGTTCGATCGAGGATATATTTCCCCATACTTTATTAACACATCAAAAGGTAACAACAAATCAGTAAGAGACTTTTTAAGATACGTAGCACTTCGCTATCATAGATATTAGTTGGTGGCATACTTGTAGAAATTCATCCATTATGTTCCAAAAGGTATGTGCAATAAAGAAGAAAACACTTTTAAGGTGTTTTAGAACTCTAGTTTAGCTTTTCATTTAAGTACAATGCATTCATTTCCTCAATTCTGTAGGCCAGAAGTGTGAATTCCAGGATGCTTATGTTCTACTGAGCGAGAAGAAAATCTCTAGTGTCCAGACCATTGTACCTGCTCTTGAAATTGCCAATGCTCACCGAAAGCCCTTGGTCATAATTGCTGAGGACGTTGATGGAGAAGCTCTCAGTACCTTGGTTTTGAACAGGTAATAGGTTTGCATTTCTAGGCATGCACTTATTCCACTGAGCTATATCCCCAGCCCTAGGTTTGCATTTCTAATGCAAAACAAAATTGTCTAGTATTGCTCTTTAAAATCCACATTCCAGAGTTCCACGTTGGACCCGCTTGTGTGTGTGTGTCTAGAGCCCGGTGTGTAATACATGTGCTCCGTAAATCCTTGTTTCAGTTAGAGTCGCATCCCAAAGTCCTTAGTATTTTGTGCAGCTTTTTCTTAAGGTAGGCTATTTAGTTAGTGCCTTTTGTTAATAGCTTTGAAAGGGATGTAGCTGAGTTGTGTTCTCTATCCAAAAAAATCTGGGGGTAGTTCAGTGGTAGAACATTTGCCCAGGATGTGTTAAGGCACCAGGTTTAATTTCCAACAACAAGAAATTATTTAGAATATAATGGGATGCTGGTGGGGTTAGGAAGACTTTTTAAGAGAAAATTAAAAATAACAAAACAGTTTCGAAGCAGGTTAGTAAGAGTTATAATAATACACTATAATACATTGCATTTCTTGGTAATTATTCAGAGTGCAAGATATAGGCATGATAGCTTGTCTAAATAATATTAGCACATACCTTTCTTTTCAGTGAACTAAGAAACCACCTGTATAATGATCTTAACTATGATGTGTATAGATACGTTTTTTCTTTTTCCTTAAGAGTGTGGTCTCCAAAACAAATAAAAATAGCTGGGTGTGGTGCCTCACCCCTATAATCCCAGCATGCTGGGAGGCTGAGGCAGGAGGATCCTTAGGAGTTTGAGAGAGCCTGGGCTATAAAGTAAGCTCAAGGCCAGCCTGAACTGCACCTTGTCTCATAAAAAGATAAAAGTATGATCTCAAGTTGCATCTATTTACCTATCTCCAGTTTATCCTTCTTTAAGGATAATAGTACTCCATTATATATTTAAGTAAACAAACACATCTTTTTTCATTCCTCAGTTGGTGGGCATTTTGGTTTCTAAGAAATTTGGCTTCTTAGTACATAGACCAGCTCCATTGCAGTTTGGAATTTCCTCTCTTAGAGGCTGCTCTCAGGTGGACATTTCGTGATTGTATATTCCACGTATTTGTACACCTGATAGAATTTCAGGTGATCATAAACTAAAGTCAACTTTGAATGACACTGACATGGGGTGAAATCAGAATGTCCGTTGTTCAAACTTCAGTCATTAGGGTGTGATACTAAGTGGAATCTATAGAGCAGATGTTAGATAATCTGCTGATGTTCAATAATTACTGTTTTCTATCACTCACAAAACTTATCAGTCCTTTTAACCTGGTGGGACTAGTCTTGGCTCCAGGTGTTGGACTATAATATAAGCCCAGTTTATCAGATCGGGACAAGTAGAGGTGAGTAGAAAATAACCCTTTTCTGTCTTAATTGAACCAAAAGTTACTAAGGAGTAAAAAGGAGTATAAGTCCTAAGAAGTCCAGTGTTTCCATTCCATTTAGTCTTACCATCAACTGTTCTTCACAGGCTAAAAGTTGGTCTTCAGGTTGTTGCAGTCAAAGCTCCAGGGTTTGGTGACAACAGGAAGAACCAGCTGAAAGACATGGCCATTGCTACTGGCGGTGCGGTAAGTGAAGTAGTCTGTGGTGTGGCTCTGCAGTGTTGTCCTCAGGCGTCTCAAGTGCATATATGGAACACACACTTAGACAAGCAAGTGGTACTGTGAATTACTCCTGGATAGTACAGGTGGGGTCAGATTATGGTCCCTTTCTCACTTGCCTTGAATCTGGCCCAAAGGCCAGGTTGTTCCTCAATTTTGAAAGAACATGATAGCATAAAATTTTTAACAGTCAGCCTATGGTCTTGTGTTTGTTTTACCAATATATGTGGCCTTGAGTGTTTGGTTTCTTAAAGCTGGTACTAATGGCAGAGTTGTGATGGTTGATATGTTGGAAATGTAGTGAATGATTATTGGAATTTTGTTCTGGACTGAGTGACCTTGATTCATTTCAAAGAAAATATTTCAAGATGTTTCTTTTGTCAGAACCTCTGCATTATATGTTGAGATACCTGGTGTAATGGAAGATGGTGTAACCTGTAACAGATTCACTTTTAAATGTTTCTGTAGGTGTTTGGAGAAGAGGGGTTGACCCTAAATCTTGAAGATGTTCAGCCCCATGACTTAGGAAAAGTTGGAGAGGTCATTGTAACCAAAGATGATGCCATGCTTTTGAAAGGCAAAGGTGACAAAGCACAAATTGAAAAACGTATTCAAGAAATCACTGAGCAATTAGAAATCACAACCAGTGAATATGAGAAGGAGAAACTGAATGAGCGGCTGGCAAAGCTTTCGGATGGAGTGGCTGTGCTAAAGGTAGGCTCATGGCCTACGCGGAGCCTCAGTCTTTATGCTTCTGTGGCCCTTCCTAATAGTGACTAAACATTACTTGAGGAAGTACCTTAATGGAAATTTCCATTATGGCTTCTAAATCAAAATGTTTGTGTTTGATGTGAAAATTAAGGGTTCCTTACAAGTGGTAGGCCAGGTCTGTACCACCCATCTCTCTGAACTGGTCAGACCTGTTTAGGGAAGCTGCTGTAGAAAACACGTGCATAGGACTTCAGTCTCTCTTAGGTGAGAACTACACTCACCCACAGCCATTGATGTTGGGTCATGAAGTCACACACATGGGCATTCTATTTCCTTTAGGATTGTTCCTTAAGTAAACGAGGTGGTTTTGCACATGTGTGTTGGGGGGGGTACTGACACCCAAGAGCACTCTACTACTTGTTCATCTTTGAGATAGCATCTTGCTGGTTCACCCAGGCCAGCCTCACAATTGTAGTTCTGCCTCAGCCTCCCAAGTAGCACTACTACCACATACCAGGAAGCTCTTTTTTTAAGTGGCTTTTTCAGCAGCTGGTGTATTTACTGGGGGAGGCCATACTAATTGGAGGTCTTTTCATCTCCAGGTTGGTGGGACAAGTGACGTTGAGGTGAATGAGAAGAAAGACAGGGTCACGGATGCCCTCAATGCTACAAGGGCAGCCGTGGAAGAAGGCATTGTGCTGGGTGGTGGGTGTGCCCTGCTTCGATGCATTCCCGCCCTGGATGCCTTAACGCCTGCTAATGAAGATCAAAAAATTGGTAAGGAAAAGTGACCTTTCTGATGGGTTGTGGCCTGATTGTGTCTTCCTGTAATAGCAACAGATTGCAGTTTCCTGTTTACTGAAAGTTGAATAGTGCTGGTGCCATAGCTAATGCAGGGAATCAATCCTAGCTGTGTTACGGTTGGATTTCCTTACCTTAGTATCCTTACATATTCAAGTTGTGTGGTTGTATCTTATAGAAGAATTGAAATGCTAAAACTGTACTTTCTAGGTATAGAAATTATTAAAAGAACACTGAAAATCCCTGCAATGACTATTGCGAAGAATGCGGGTGTGGAAGGATCTTTGATAGTTGAGAAAATCCTGCAGAGCTCCTCTGAAGTTGGCTATGATGCTATGCTTGGAGATTTTGTGAATATGATAGAGAAAGGAATCATTGATCCAACAAAGGTAAATCATGGAGCACTGTCTAAACATTCTTCTAGTCTTTCTGAGACATGAAATTGTCATCAGTCTTAGTAGCTCCTTACTCGGAGTAATAGTTTGTTACATTTTCTCTAGGTTGTAAGAACTGCTCTGCTGGATGCTGCGGGGGTGGCCTCTCTGTTAACAACGGCAGAAGTTGTGGTCACAGAAATCCCTAAGGAGGAGAAGGACCCTGCCATGGGTGCCATGGGCGGGATGGGTGGCGGGATGGGCGGCGGGATGTTCTAGCCTAGAAAGTTGCTTGGCCCTCACTCATGAGCCGTGACAGGAAGCGCCATGCAGGGTCCTGCCCAGTAACATTGGAGAATTCAGATGAAGGAAATGAAGAGAAGGCTGGCTGATGTAAGGAAATCATGTGCCCACCATTGCTGGTTTCAGTTACATGTAAATGGTTTGCCGCTGTCATTGTCCATGCCTACAGATAATTTATTTTGTATTTTTGAATACAAAAACATTTGTACATTCCTGAAACTGGGTGCCAGAGCCATGTATCAGCATACTGCTTTCAACTTAAATTACGGAGGCATTTCTACTACTATTCTGTTACAGTCAGGATTCTAGTGCTTGCCATCACTGACAAGAAGTCAGAAACAGCCTTTCTGTGGAGAGAGAGAATAATTGTACAAAATAGAGATCAATTATGGGACAACCTTTGTGTAATAAAAATCTGTTTGAAGTTAGTGGTTGCCTTAGCCTTTTCATGAAAGGGGGCAGAGCCAGCATCCGTAGCACTTCCATTCTTCCTTCAGACCAGGGGAAGATGGCAGTGGAGAGGTTTGAAGAGCCACTGACCACCCTGATGGATTTAGCTCAGTGATTCCTTAGTATTGTGTTAGAAACAGCTTTAGCAATGTGGAGGCTTGCTATTAAAGGCCCAGGCAACTGGTCATTTCTTGTGAGCCTTGTGATGACAGGGCATGGCTTCCTGGTATTGTCCCTGGTGCCATTTCTGCATTCATGGGGAAGACTTACAGGCTCAGCCCAGGGCTGGGTGTGCTAGTCAACGGTGCTACCACTGAGCTGCTTCATAGGTATTCTTTTTTTAAGAGTAGAATATATTTATTAGGGAAATACAGCTTCTATCAGAGAGAGAAGGGGTCCTTGTGGGTCCTTTCCTAGAGATTTTATAGAGCAAAACCACGAGATGAAGCCGGCCGACGAGAGAAACTGGTCAACAAATAAGATTATAACTGCTCAGGTAAAATTGATTACATCCATGATCAAATGGGGAAGCAAGTCACTTAGCAAGCAAGCATGAAACAACAGGAGCTCTTCCTGTATGGTGTTGGGTCAGTGGCTCTTCCTAGCTTCCTCAACATGATGGATACCTGCTTAGCACACCATCCCCTGATGTTTATCCTTAGAAAGTATACGGGTGCATTGGTTCATCTTTTGTCTTGAGGTCTGGTTCTCAATGGAGGTGCCTGGCTCTTAATGGAATTGCAAGGTATCTTCTGCACTGGCTTTGAGGGCCTACCACCAACTGACTATAGTATTTTATCTCAGTAACATTCTCATGATTGTTCTTAATATGTAGCTCAAAGCAGGGGCCCCATCCCTGTACCCACTACAGGTCTGGCCTAAGCTCTGCTTCCCATCTGATCAGCTTCCATTTCTGCAGGGATCATCTAGGTTGTGCTTCCTACATCAGGCTGAGACCACCCCCATGCCAGTCCTTGGCAAGTCTGTCTTAATAGGACATGCAAGCCTGGTGTCAGAAGGCTGGGGACTCCTGGCTTAAGGGCTCCCTCACTCAAGGGCTCCATGCACTTGATCCTTAGTAATGCAGTACAAGTTGTAAGAGATGTTAATGTTGGTGTATGGAGAGGTGATGTGTTGCTAATTTAACTTGATTGTAACAGTATCCAGGACATGTTTTACCTGGGAAGGGTTTAATGTCAGTGTGCCCTATAGCATGTGGGGCTGCTCTAGCCGAGTCTGCTAGACACGGCCCTGGACTGCTGCTGTAAGCCATTTAGGCAGATAGTCTTGCTTACCTGGGAGTACACAGTTTGGGCAGAATGGAGGGGAAGTAAAGTCCATCCTCAATACCTCTGCTGTGGTGGTGATTCGCTTGGGTTAGAAAAAGGACTGGTCAACAGATCAGAGGGAATAAAATGGTATGTTACCTGAAGGAAACATGCCAGAGCACAGACGGGACTAAAGTTGGTGGCAAACAAACAGAATCAAGGGTTATCAAAATCCCAGGGCAGTAGTTTGTGAAGAGGCCACAGCACCGGGTTATTAGAAGAAAGGTAAAGAATAAGAAACACCCGGGCTTAACGGTGTCTCGCTGTATTAGATGAGGGAGAGAGGAGGATGCTCAGTGCTTGTCCTCACTCCCCTCACTATAGGATGCTGCATGTTACCCACAACTTCAGAGAAGAGGGGTTATTTTGCCTCCAAGATATAAGGGCTGCTCACCTCATGAGCTGGCAAGGGGAAACCTCCCAGGTCACCCCACAGTGACCCACCTAGACCTGAACCACGACAATGGCTGTAGTGGTCACCAAAGGAAGTACCTGCATTATTGTAACGCTCAGCCATTCTGCATTAGGGATGGTAGTGTGCCACAGTCAAAACAGCCTCTGAAGTGGCGACTTCAACCAGTCTGACTTGAGGGCCTGAGCTCTTAACCCAAGAGCAAGCTGGAAATTGGCCAGGACATAGGCAACTGTTACAAGAAAACCTCCAAAAGCTGTGGCCAGAGAAACTGGCAAGTTCTCCTTTTTTATCCTTAGTTAAAAAACACCCATAGGCAAACATAACAAAGAACTGGGTCTAACCTAGGTTCTAAATCCTAAGGCCTTTCCATCGCTACTTTGTGTGTTCTAAATGACAACAGCTGGACGTGTGGGACAGCAACCACATCCGACCACCCAAGAGACACTATCTGTCAGACATTTGGGAGAGGTTCTAGAGAAGAGAAGGGTTATCAAGAATGAAAGTGGTAGCCAGGTGTGATGGCGCACATTTGTAATCCTGGCACTCGGGGGCCTGAGGCGGGATGATTGCAAGTTCAAGCCCAGCTGGGGTAATTTACCAAAACTGTCAAAAAATAAAGGCCAGGGATGCAGCTCAGTGTGGAGGTCCTGGATTCCATCTACAGCACTGAGGTGGGAGCAGGGTAAACATGCTTATGACTGCAAGTGAGGAATCAGGAATAGTGGATCCTTCAAGAAGCTTCGAGACAGTTCATGGAAGTCTCCTGGGAAGCCACAGCAAGTATGTCCAGGTGGTAAACTGAAAGGAAAAAAAAAATGCGGGGGCACAGCCTTCCAGTGAAAGCATGCAGAATGCACCTGCCTTTCTGCAAAGGATTTACCCAAAGGACAGTTCCAGAGTGTGTTAAAACAAATGAGTGAGCATGAAAGGGACACAGGAAGATGGCCATGAGTTTCAGACCAGCCTGAGTGACTTAGCTCAAGACCAACCTAAGCTACCTATCGAGACCCTGTCTCAAAAAACAAAAAATGAAAGGACAACCTAAGGAAAAGTCTGATCCTGGCATTTCAGGAAAACAGCCAAGAAAAATGGGATGTTTCTGCTGCAACTGAGACCACCACAGCTGCACCCATCTTGGAGAATCAAAAGAAAAAGCAATTTTTTGGCAAAAGCTAGAGGCCTCCTGGTCCTTTGGAAGCAACTCCAGTGTGATGACTTACTACACAGGTGCACGAGGAGCTGAGGGCCGGCCAGGAGCATCTAGGAAGGTCAAGGATAACGACTCCTGCAATGGAGCTCAATTCCCTAGAGAAAGCCAACTCCCAGGGAACTACAAGAGAGGAACTACAAGAGTAACATGAAGCTGACAAGTCACTGCTAGTGACAAATGCAGTGACACATGTCACTGAACAGGTAGGTACTGAGGCCTGCTGTGCTGGTGCATGCCTGTAATCTCAGCTCTTGGGAGGATGACGCAGGACTGTGGTTGAGTGCAAGGCCAGTCTGAACTACATAGCAAGATCCTGTCTAAACAAAACAAACGAAAGAACAGGTACTGGGGATCATGCACAAGTTAGCACTCATTTCCAGGAAAAACATACGCTGAATATTAAAGTCTCTGAAACGAGATGTAAGTATCCCAGGAAGTAGTAAAGTTTTCTGATAAAAAGGAAAATGGAAAATGAAAAGCCAGGGATATAGTTCAGCACAGCACCTTGCTTGGCAAGGACAAGGTCCTGAGTTTGATTTCTGGTACCAAAAAAAGGTAAAAAGCAGAAGAAAGGACTAACCCTGAAGGTCCAGGCTCCACATCACACTGGCTGTGCAAGTGGTCACATCTCCCCTCCTGCAGCCACCCAGTCCTGTCCTCGGCTGTGCTAGGGTGGTGTCCTGAGTCCGGGTCACACCCACACATGTAGGAAGGTGTGGAGACGGGAGTGACAAGCACTCAAACCAGTTACCCTCTAGGTAAAGCCTCTTCCCTCCCAAGCTAGCTCAGCCCTCCACAGGACATAAGGTAGATGGTGGCCTGAGGCGCCAAGGAAGGAAGCTGTGTGGCAGGGAGCCAAAATGGACCATGCATCCATGCCTGCCAAAACCCCACACTGTCAGAACGCTTGTCCCTGTCATTAAGGACACATTCAAACACTAACACCCTCACCCTTGCACATGAAGCCCCTGGAGGGTTTCCTGAGCATTTTGAGGGCGTAAATCAAGGCAATAAGAGGCAGGACTCAGGAAACCAGAAACCTCACAGAGGGAGGTGGAGGGAGGCTGGGGCAGCAGCAAGTCCCCAGGCCCCACTCTCAGGACAGTGCCAGGAGGGAGGCTGTTATCTCTTGCAGCCAGGCAGGCAGAGCTGGCTCCCAGCTCTTGATGCTGCCTTGTGACTCAGCAACCCTGGAGTCAGCTGGGCTCTTCCTCATGACAGAGCGGCTACCAGCCTCCTGTCCTGAGCGACTGGGTACACAGCAAGAAAGGTCGTTTTCCGTCTCGGCCCACAATGAGAATGCTCACTTAGGGAGGCTTCAATTCCCCTAGCACACACCACTCTCAAGAAGTTGATGCCAAGCACTGGCACACAACTGCAATCCCAGCTACTCAGGAAGCTGAAGCAGGATCATAAGTTGAGGCAAACCAACTTAAAAGAGCATCTCAAAATAAGAGTGCTGGATATGTAGCTCAGCATAGGAATCAGAGCTGGCTGTAGTGCAGCATGCATTTTCGAGACCCTAGCAGGGGACGAAGCAGGGAGACAGGACACTGAGTTGGTTTGTAATCCTAGCATTCCAGAGGCTTAGGCAGGACAATGCAATGAGACCTTGCCTCACACCCACAAAAAAGGAGGGCAGAGCAGTGGGGGGAGAGGAAGGGGAGAAGGAAGCAAGGAAAGGAAGTATGGTTCGGTTCACCCAGGTGGTTTACTCCCCACATGGAGCACACAGCACAGCCCCAGCCCACGGAGCAGGCACAGAATGCAGCAAGGGCCAGCAGCTTGTCTCACCATGTCTCTGCTCCTTTCTGCCACCTTGCCAAGTTACTTCACCTTGCCATAGCTGTTTCCCAGCACAGGAAATGGGGCAAGCGCAGTGCCCCATCTACTTCTAGTTCTCACACTTGGGAAGCGCGAACAGTGCTCCAGAGTGTGCAGAGCACTGACCCTGGAGGCAGAAAACCTGTGTGGGAAGCCTGTGACGCGAGCTCTCCTCACCTTCTAAAAGCTCTCAGCCCAGGCTGCAGATACGGGACACCAGGGCCAGTGTCCTGAATGGTCTCTCACTGGCCAGGGCCAAGGGAGCTGGAGAACTGCGTTGAGAACCACTAGAAGCCATTCGTTCCCACAGCTGGAAAGGCATAGGCTCAGGTCTCAACTTCCTCAAAGGTCACCACAGACCTCTGACACCTGGACAGACAACCACCACTGCACTGTCAACACTGCACTGTCTTCTGTTTTTAACACTGTTTTGAGACAGGTTCTCACTGTCACTTGGGCTGGTCTTGAATTCACTGTGATCCTCCTGAGGTTACAGGTGTGCATCAGCATACCTGGCTCTGTCCCATTCTCCACTCCCGACTACCCTATCTAGGAGTTTCCTGGGTCAGAGGGATTATTGGATAAAGTAACAGTTGAGTATTTTGGAGGTCTCTACCAAAATGCACCTCCTATCATGAGACTAGCCCAGGGGTATCCTGGTGCCTTGGGAGTTTTTTTTGAGACAGGTTCTCACTACACAGTTTAGACCAGCCTCAAACTCACAGCAATCCTCCTGCCTCAGCCTTCTGAGTGCTGGGATTATAGGCGTGCGCTACTATGCCCAGTTTGGAGGCTTTCAATTTATGTTTTGGTTTATTTTTGAGACAGGGTTTCTGTGTAGTTTAGGCTGGCCTTGAACTCACTATGTAGCCTAGGCTAGCTTCAAAGTCCCAGCAATCGTCAGCCTAACTGCTGGGATTACGGCTATGTACCACCACACCCAGCTCCTGGTGCCTTGGATTCGGAGCCCAACATTGACAGTGGCATTTCTAAGAGTGGTAAGGTGTGAGAGCTACTCCCATCAAGAGTAGTGATGTGGTGTGGAAAGAAGAACAAGTTCCTTGTCTGCCATTGTAACTGCACTCAGAAAGTCCAGCATTGGGTGCAGACTTCTCAGGCTATGGGCAGGCCCTGGGCTCTGAGTGGGCCCTGTGCAGTAGAAGCCACTGTGCACGGCCAGTGCCCGAGGGGGTGGGACTCCATTC
>PVLD010009332.1:0-47500 GCA_004027595.1 Dinomys branickii
TCCTTACTTGCCCAGCCTTGCTCTGTCCAGCCCTCCATCCCTACACCCTCCATCTCTCCCACACACACTCCAACCCATCCCCACAATGCTCTTATCTCTGCAAAACACCAGGCTGCATGAGTGAGACGCTGGGTTCCATCCCCAGTACCACAGAACAAAACAAAACACAATACAACCAACACAACAGTTAAGAAATGCAGAGTTGCCAGGCAGGGTGAGGCATGGCTGTAATCCCAGCACTAGGGAGGTTGAGGCAGGAAGATCATCGGGAGTTTGAGACCAGCCTGGGCTACAAAGTGAGCTCAAGCCTAGCCTGAACTGCATAGCGAGAACCTGTCTCAAAAAGACCAAAAAAAAAAAAAAAAAAAAAAAAAAAAAAAAAAAAAAAAAAAAAAAAAAAAAGAAGAAGAAAAGAAAGAAAGAAATGCAGAGCTGACAGGAAACCAGGGTGACTTTCTACAACCCCCACCCCTAAGAACCATGGCTTAGAATGACTCTGAGGTACATCCGGGAAAATTCCAAACCTTTTCAGAGACCCAACACAGGCTATGGAAACAGAGCACTTACCTTGCACGGACAAGGCCCTGGGTTTGACCCCCAGCAGGGGGAAAAGGGGAGACCCAGGCCCCAAAACAGTGTGTAGATGACACACTCATTCAATGTTCACATCATTCCCAGAATTGTTGTGCCACATCCCACATCTCTGACAATCTCCCTTGAACTCTGCATTTTGCAGTTTGTCAAGAATGACAGGGCTGGGGATATAGCTCAGTGGAATAAGCGCTTGCCTAGCAAGCGCAGGGTCCTGAGTTCGATCCCCAGTACCGCAAAAAAAAAAAAAAGCAAGCAATTTAAGAATGACAAACCCAGGAACCGGGGCACTAGGTCCGGCACATGGGGATGTATCTTACTAGATTACTTTCACTCTCCAATTAACTTCACCAGTAAAAATTATTATTTTAAACCGTCAACCAAAGTTTTATCTCCTACGCCCCTGGAGAAGGCTTACTCAGAGGAGCCACCAAAGGCACAAAGCTCAAAAGACGAAATAAAGAAAGTAAATGCAACTTACACAAGGCTCACAAAACCAGTTATCTCGTTTTTGGCAAGCAGCTAGATAACATTCTGGACATACTTCGATTTCATTCATCTGTAAAGCAAAAAGACATTAGAATGTGTCGCACCAAGAGCCTGACATCTAGAAGCCCCTAGTAAATGGCTGATCCTTTTAGGTGCTGTGCTTTTATTTGCAGGGTTGGCTTTCTTTTTCTTTTTTGATGAGATGGAGCCTCACTGTGTTGTACCTGCTGGCCTCAAACTTCTGGGTTCAATGAGACCTTCTGTCTCAGCCCCCGGGATCCGGGACTATAGCTCACAGCTGTACACAGCTGACTCCCGCTCTCCCGGCCTCCACACTTGCTCCACTGAGATTCACTGCCCACCTAGCTGTCAGAGCTACTTCCTACACCGCAGTCCGAGCTTGTCCTGCCAGAGACAAGCTTGACCTCCCACCACACCGGCAGCTCTACTGAGCAGGTTATCTCCACCGTCTGGAGGCATCTGTGGTTATTAAAACTCGGGGGCAGGGGTGCTACTGGAAGATTCGATCTATAGGCACCCCTTGCAACAAAAAATTTTGTAGCCCCAAATGTCAAAAGTGTCAAGTTGTGAAACTACATCTAAACCCCACTGGCTCCCTTCAAGGCCACGTGCGTTCCAGCCTCAGCCCAGGAACCTGAGCTCAGCCTGTAGCAGCTCTGCTCTCTGACTTGCTGCAGACAGTCTGACCTCCCCCCCAAGCCACACTCCACCTCTCTATGCATGTCTGGTCACAACTAACACCATGCTGCCCTACTTCATTGCCAGTAATGATGATGGGGAACTTCAACAATGTATTTACTGTCCTTTCCCCGCTTAAGACAGTGCATTCTGCAAGATAACATTATGACTTTTGAAATAACACCCAGAAGCTCTTTGGTCTGAATGCAGACTTCATCATCTACCCAGCTGAATGGCTTTAGGAAAACCTATTTATCTTTGCCAAAGCTCCACTTTCGCACTGGGGGAATCAGGATGAGAGCAGCACCTACCCCACAGGGTTATAAGATCTAAGTGAGATAAACGACACCATCATCAACATGACTTCACATTTATCAGACCTAAGGGTACTCTTATCACTGTAAGTGTACAGTGGGTGCTAATTTATTCCTCGTAACCCCAGGTAAGATATACATTGTGCCCATTTTACAGAAGAAGAAAATGAGGCCCCAAGAAGTCAACGTACTCTCCCAAGGGGTCACATGGCAAAGTGACAGGGCCAACAGTCGAACCCGCGCAGCCAGGCACCAAAGCCCATAGGCCTTCCCACAGCAGTTGCTGTTATCTCTCCACCAACAGCAGACTTCTTTTTCTCTTTATCTCTTGTCATCATACAAGGAGCCTCATACCTAACAGGTGATCAATTAATTATTTGGACAACTGACTGATTAAATAGGTGAATAAAAAAAAAATGACTTAAAGAAGAGAATGTATACATGAAAGGAATGCATGTCCTTCTCCTAGGCCATTCTGCATCTGGACTAATTCGTATCTCACAAAGAACAGTCATCACCACAGTTACCAAAGAAATACAAATTTAAACACCCAGAGATCCCAATGTGTCTAAAGATCACACTGGGGGAAAATAGATATACAATTGTTTTTAAAATTAGAACACCCCTATGGTGAATGTTATCATCATGTGTATCTAAAATGTACCAATAATTTTTTGGGGGGGGTCTTTTTGAGGCAGGGTCTCGCTATGCAGTTCAGGCTGGCCTTCAGCTCACTTTGTAGCCCAGTCTGGTCTTGAACTTGGAACTAGCCTCCAGCCTCAGCCTCCCAAGCACTGGGATTACAGGCGTGCACCACCACACCCAGCACCAATAAAATTTTTTAAAAGAACTAAAAAAATAAAATAATACCAAAACGAAAAGTAGACAAATGTATAAAGTAAAATTAGAACACAATATTGGAAAGGCTATCAGAAAAACTACCACATTATTTAGCTCCAGGGTACTGTATAAATTGCTATGGCTTTTCTGGAAAGCAATCAGAAATATCCACCTGAAACCTCTACAGTGTGCACAGCCTCTCCTATGGTCCCCATAATTCTAAAAGTTACCCTAAGCAAATCACCATACTCATCATCTTATTTAAAGTAGTGACAAAACCAGGTACTCTTAGCTAAATGACAAGAGAACAATAATTAAATAAATGTTGATGAGCTGCATGTAGGAATACTGCATAGCCATGAAAAATTTAGTTCTTAAATTACCTAGGAAAGTAAAAATGTATATGTACATACATGGCCCTCCCAGTGATAGCCAGGCAGTTTAGTTTTTTAAAGGAAGGAATGAAGGCACAAAAACAGGGCCAAGACTGCTGCATCTCAGTTTCTATTCATACAGTGGGGATCCCGTACAGAACACCTCTCTCCTGCCATTCCCACGGCACCAAGACCGCACAGCTCACAAGCCCAGCAGGTCCCTGAATCCACACTTTCAGAACCACAGGCATCTGCAAGAAGACGCTGCCCTCTCCACCTGGGCCACCCTCTGAGAAACAGCTGAAACCTTTCCCCCACCCCAGATCAAACTGTAAACCTCCTCTGCAACACAGCAGAAAAAAGCCCTGCCTCAATGCCACAGATTTGGGGGCTGAGGTGAGAAATGAGGAACTCAATCCAGGCAACCAAGACAATTCAGGAAGCCCAGTACAGGGCTGTGATTTCAGAGAAGAATCTAAAAAGTGGTTTCTTCTGCCTCAGGTCACTGCTGAGGTGAGGGTGTTTTTACAAAACACACGAGGGCACCCTCTTCGGGACTTTTACTTTTTCAAAGACAGGAGCTGCTACCTGGGCCTCAACAAATTGCAAAGACACCACAGCCACCCACTAGGAGGTGCTGCAAATGGAACAGCTCCCCCACGCGGCCCTCTGGATGCGCCACCACAGGGTGGTGGGAAACACATACCTCATGTTCACAGATTTTGATGACTACTTTCGCTATTTGCGTCAATTTGTGATTTCCTAAGGGAATAAGAAAAGAGGATTAATTCTAACGGAGACACCCTAACGCCCCGCCCTGGGACTGTACTTCCACTAACAGCCTTTCAACTTGCTTTCCCCCAGGATTCAGCTTTTAAAAGCTAAAATCCCCAAGTTTCTGGCTTCCTGTAGTGGTTCAAATTACGGACTTTGCCCAGCAAAATCAACCAATCTTCAATGCCTCAAAGGCATCTCTGAAACTGAGCAATCGGGAATGGTTTCCCTATAGATCATGGAGAAACGTGTGAAGTCCTTTGACCTTAAAGGCTCAAGTAGGTAGAAAGCAGCTTTGTTTCATTAGTCGGGACTGTGACTGAAGAAGGGAACGCAGATGTCACTCCGTGGGACGTCCTGTCTGCCCAGTGCTTCCTAGTACTCCTCCAAAAACATGTATGTTTAATTAACGAGTAAGCCAAGAGGAGGCGACCTTGCTTCCATGAGAACATTTAACTAATGAGGTGAGCATTCGACCCAAGTCTAAAGCCAGATCCTTCAACTTTGCAGCACAGCAGAAGATGGGCAAAAAGTCATCTTGTCCTTGAGCCTTGTCCTTGATATTTTCAGAAATTGTAAATTTGTCAACAAGGAGATTTCTCACACACACACACACACACACACACACACACACACACACACACAGAGCCTACATTTCTGGCTGGTCTTGAAAACTCAAGATCTGATAATTCTGTAACCAACAAAGCAATGTTCCATAGCCAACAAAGCTGCCAGGAACAACCTCCCCACACCAACCAGAGTTTCCTGTTCTCCGTAATCCCCAGTTGGTGCCACCGCCAGTAACCGTCCGGATTTGTGCGAGGCCATAATCAAACAGACAGACAATACCAAGTGTGTTGATAAAGATGCAGAGCAAACAGAACTCTCATAAGCCTGGTAGTAGGGCAGAAAATTGATACATCTGCAAAAACAGTATGGCATCATTTCTTATACAGTTGCAAATAAAACTACTCAACAACTCCTAGTGTTTATCAAAGAGAAAAAAAAAAACAAATGTCCACACAACCTATACAAAAGTGGTCACAGCGGCTCTATTCACAAGAGCCCAAATGTGAAACAACCTCTAAATATCCATCAAAGTTAACAAGGTGTGTGAGGCACGGTGGCACACACCTATAATCCCAGCATTTGGCAGGCGGAGACAGAGGCAGAGGCAGGAGGATCACTGTGAGTTTGAGGCCAGCCTAGGCTACTTAGTGATTTCAAGTCCAGCCTGAACTACAGAGCAAGACCCTATCTCAGAAAACAAAAACAAACACCCCCCAAAAAAATTCAAAACATTAACAAGGTAACGGGACCAGCTCAGGGATGTTAACAAAGCAAAACCTGCTCAGCAATAAAACAGGAAGGAACCACTGGTACACAAAACACAGATGAATCCCAGCGATAGTAGTGTGTGAAAACAGCCAAACAAAAGGTGCCATCTCTATGATCTATTCAGAAGAAACCCTGGGATACCCAAAACGAATCCACAGTGACAAGACACAGAGTAATAGTGGACCTGAGCAGAACAAGAGGGGCAGAGGGGAATGTAATACGCTTGCTCTTACCCGGGGCTGTGGTTACACATTTGTCACGGTAACTAATGGACTCATAAAATAATCTGCATTCCATTGTATGTAATTATATCTCCACTGAAGTGTGGGCTTTTAGAATGACAGTAAGAGACAGCAGTACCACACAGCACACAGACACTTTAGATGTCAACTCCTGCCTCAAAATACCCATTATGACCATGGTTCACCCACCACAGCAATCTGTACTCGCCTTGATACGTGAATCAGAAGCCTTACTTTTCATGAAGGACACAAGGCAGCACACACCGCATTCTCTCTTCAGCAGAAACTGTCAAAGCCACTCACCCCCATTATAAATGATGCAGTTGTGCAAAATCCACTTTGCATCGGCCAGGAAGGCTTCGGTGCAGCCATACATTTTCTTTTTAGCATTCTGGGAAGAAAAGAATCGGCGCACGGTCACCAGTGAGTCTGTGCAGACTAGCATCAGGAACACCTGCGTCCTTACATAATTTCTTAGCAATCATTTTCCAAATTAATTAATGCTCTTTTACTCATTTCCCAAGGTGCTATTACTGTGAAGATCTATAACCCTATAAAAAGGTACTTGCTGAATTCATCACGGTAACTTAAATTTTCTCATCTCAAAGCTGATGTCATCTATCAAGCAGTGCCTCCCAATGAAGAGGATGCTTTACATACTGGTGCATTATTTATGATTAAGTCATGAGCAGCTGGGGGAGTAAAACTGATCAAGCTTCTATGTACCTGTGTGAAACCCCCAGGCTGAAAGTATATAATTACTATGTATCACACAAAGGTACCGATAAAAATTGTTTTAAAAACTAGCAAAAGAGAAAAAATAATATAGGACATACAGTGGGAAAAAGTCAAATGGTCTCACGAAAAACCTCATGAAAACTCAGTGACTCACGTATCATTTGCCCCTCTTCTAGAAGATAAAACTCAAATCAGTAATGTTAAGAAATTTATTCCAAGGGTTGGGGATGTAGCTCAGCAGTGGAGAACTTGCCCAGCATATATGACAGTCTGGGATTCATCCCTAGCACCACACAAAAAAGAAAAAGCAACATATTCCACATACAAAGCTAGGATTAATCATATTGTCTGAATGTCCTCCCCACTGGCCCCGCACAATACACTGAGAGTATGCAGAGTTTCCCAAAACAAAATGGACTTAGTGTTTGGAGGTTTACCAACGCTCATCATACAAACTAATGTTTTTGCTTCACAGATGCTTTTCATTACCCATATTTAGCTAACAATCTAAAACATCAGCACCAGAATGACATCCACAATCTAAAGTATTAGAAGAATAATTTTCAGCAAGGAATTTCAGTGCAAACTTTTAAAAACACCTACAGGTCATAAAGAAATAGCCCTATCGGTACAGTAGGTCAGTTTTAAGAAGATGTGTCTCTGTTGCTAATCTGGATTGCTCCCAGACACTCAGTTTCTCCTCATTCCTCCTGCTGCCTGATTGGCACCTCCAAAAGACAGAGGTAGTTAGCTGCAATGCATCCCATCACTAACGCTTAGAAAGCCAGGACTCTGGCTAGCAGGTGTGAGGCTCGGTTCAACCCCTACAACTGTCCCCCAAACAAAGACGCTAGGACCCTTTCGAGAAAGTACCGTCAGTGGATCTGAACACTAAGCTGCCATTACTAGGAGGGTGTTACAGAGAAAATAAGTGAGAGGAGTCAGAGTTCTTCTACACAAATAAAACCAGAGCAGGGAGACACCGCAGCCATCTAACGAGAGAGAGGGCAGGGGAACTGAAAGGGAGTCCCGAGCCATCCTGACAACTGAGGGCTACGCAGAGGCCAACCTTTTCCAATGTACAAAGATCCATGGGATGGAAAATATATTCGGCATAGTCAGGATGCTGTTCCAATGGAACGGGCTTCTGGAAGGCATCTGTCTGTAAAAGAAAAGACACACGCAAGGGCGCAGACTCATCACTACTGTGGAAGGCCGGGCACTGATACCAGCAAAGGGTTCTAAGACATGAAGGTCACTGCTCCAAAACTCCACTCTAATGGCGCCCATGAAGGATGGCCTCGGGAAGATCCAGAGTGGTCCACCTTCTAAGTCCGCTTGTCCCTGAGGATCCCAGGCCCAGTGATAGTTGCTTTGGTTTTGTTATTTGTTCTGTTTTCAGTACATAACCAAGCAGCAGGTCCTGTCCTCTTCCACGAAGGCTGACAGGGACAACCCACCACCAGTCATCTCAGGCCTGGGCCCTAGAGATGGCTGCAGTGCCCGCCCCCTTCACCAAAACTGACCTGAGTGTGAAATCTGGCTGCACCTGAGGACGACACACCAGCTGAACCACCCAAAACGCCAGCAGGCATTTTCCCACATGTGAGAAAACCTCATAGTGAGATTTTGTTCCTCCTTTGAGAAGCCAAAGAGCCTTCAATGCAAGGACTCTATATAAAAGCTTTTGGTCTTGATCCATTTCAGTAAGCCCCACTTCCATCAGCTTAAGATATAAGGTCCAGTTTGTTGTTGGGTGGTACCTACTTACCAATTTTTAAAAATCTAAAAGGTTTAATTAAATATACCAGTGCACCCCTCTAATCCCAGCACTCTGGGAGGCTGAGGCAGGTTGACCCCAGGTACAAGCCCAGCCTGCGCACCTTAGTAACTTAGTAAGATTCTGATTCAAAATAAAAAATACAGCTTTTTTTTTTTTTTTTTTGCGGTACTGGGGATCGAACTCAGGACCCTGCGCTTGCTAGGCAAGCGCTTATTCCACTGAGCTATATCCCCAGCCCCCTAAAATAAAAAATAAATAAATAAATAAAATTTAAAAAGGTCTAGGAATATAGCTCAGCATGAACCCCTGGGTTCAATCCCCAGTGCTAAAAACAAAATACAACAAAAAAATTAAACATCAAATGATGCTCAAGCCAGGCATCTAAATAGATTACCATTTGTAGTTCAGAACACTCCTTCATCAGAAAGAATGTCTGGTTACTGTCAGTTAAAAAGACCCTTCAGGGCTATGGTACGGCTCAGTATGCAAAAGGCACCTGCTTCCATTCCTCCCATCCCCAAATTTAGCAACTTTCTTCCCTAAGTGATTTTACGTTAAACAATATGTATGAGAAATTAACGTCTTCTCTGGTTCTTTATTTTGGTTTTTCAGTCTTTAGCAGACATAATTTAGCCCAAAAGAAGCAGAAGTGATTCCTTGTCACATTCAGCATAAAAATTATTCCAGTATCAAAAAACAAAAAATGTTTTACTCCACTAAGATTACACACTTCGCTTCCTTCCTTCTGCTGATTGAGATTTTGTGGAAGAGACAAATAGGCTGTCAACCTGACAATGCCCAGTTGGGGTACTTTAATTTTCTTTAACCATAAAATCATATTCAAGAATGTAATCTCAAACCAAACGGTTGGATTTGCTCTGCTTTGGTTTTTTTCTTCTTTGGTTTTTTTTTTTTCTTTTGTGGAATCGAACTCAAGGCCTTCCTTGCCAGGCAGGAGCTGTACCACCGAGCTATATCCCCAACCCCTTGTTTTGTTTTTTTCTTGCAGTGCTGGGAATCAAACCCAGGATGCAAGGCAAGTGCTCTACCACTTTGCTACAGCCCCCACCCTAGCTTTTTTTCTTAAAGAAATAAAACCACAGTGATCACTAAATATACTCAAATTAAATGTCTATGTATTCAATTCACTTGGAAAATAAACCCTGAAGAGTTTCATAAAGGGTCACCCCTGGCCCTAGGGTGCTTCGGTACAAATCAGAAAGGAAAAAGCTCACCCTCAATATTTTATATTCATCTTTAGGCCAAATGTCGTATCAGCTGTATTGTCATTTTCCTACAAGCTATCATAGTACACAAACCACAGTCACTACGGTAAGCCTGGGGTGCTTAGGTGGACACCGCTGGGACATGTACCTCTTGCCAGCCGAATACAGCGGGCACCACTTTCACAGATTTTCCCAAAGGGACAAAGGATAGGTACACATCAATCCCATTTTAAAACTGAAGGAACTAATCAAATCCTCACCCTTCCTGTACATTTCTCTGGTTGAATCTTATTTCAAGGTCTCATGACCGGACCACGGCTATAAATAAACTGGGTGGCACCCAGCTCTCCCGGAAACGGAATGTCACTAATGCATCCTTGGCCAAAGGAATACGAACTTTCACCTCACAGCCCACGTGAATTTTAAGTGCACGCCAACTGCCTACTGTATGTTATTTCCTAACTACACTTCTCTGGAACCCAGAGTGCTCAACACACGGAATTGATTGAACACCATTATGCCTCAGGTTTAAACTATATATATTTTTTTTTTTCCTTTTAATTTAGACACGAGAAGTTCCCATGAGTATGCACAGATGTCTGAAAAGCAAAGCCTATGAGGAATACATAAGGTACCAATAATACAAAACAGAAGCCACTATCTCTTCATTCACGCTTACAACTGGCAGGAACTTCTTCTTACCCCTGGTTGCTTCATCTTCTGAATGGCAAACTTGAGCAGGTAGGACAGTTGCTCAATGGTCAGCATGGTCATGGCTTTGCTCTGGGTCTCGATGCATTCTGCTACTGTAATCTTCTACAAGTCAAAACCACACACACACACGTCCAGTTAGAGAACAGAGATCACAGCCCAGGTATTTTTACTCTCCTTCTACTTTGGTTACTCACACCTAAAAACGTCATTCCCATTTAAATGGGAAAAAATAAATTCGCTTGGCAAGGACTCCAGTCCACTAGAACCAAGCACACTGGACCTGTAGGTAAAAATTACACAGCACACCGGTCTATTTATTACCTTATTAGGAAGTGTTTCTAACTCATGGAGATGACATGATTTGAGGAAGGTGTGGGCAGAGTGGGACCAGGAAGAAAAGTCATGATTACCACTTCTGCGTCTCAAGAGCAGGCCATGAAAGGAAAGGCCATTGTTGGTTTCAAGGTGATCTCTCCACAGGATGAATGCTCTTCAACCGCTTATGCTGATCCTCTTAAGGTTCTGAGCTATGTGCGGGAGACTGGCAAGGCCATCTCAATGACATCGTTGGGGAAAATGGACAGGGTTTCCGTAGGAGGAATGCAGGGACTGGTGTGCACTAAGAATAAATGTGAATTCATTCTCCACCCTTCTCCATGGATGTAAACACACTCAGGACATCCTGGCAAACTTCCGCAGGGGCGTAGCCTAGCTGCCTATTTCTATGGACAGTAAATGTCATTTTATAAGAGAAATTCCAACCCAGAGAGAAATGGCTAAAACCAGGTTCTGCTATGTCAATCTGGAACTGTCTATCTCAGGGATTTAGAAGACCTATGTAGCAGCAAAAACAAAAATAGCAGAGCCTGCTGATGTCAGGAAACATTCTAACCATCTGTGAAAGGAGAGCTGAGATGTTTTCTTCAATTAATTTGGGTTCAGTTTCCATTCTCCACATCTCTGAGGCCTCCACAAGGAACTCTCACATGTGTCTGGTCAGTTCTCGAGGAAAAGGGTCACGCAAGAGTCACTCAGAAGCTGAAAACAGGGTATGACGCATGTATCTAATTGTTTGGTGACGAAAGCGTGAAGCAGCGAGTATTCCCAGCTGTTCTGCCTTAACCAATTCTCCCCTGGAACCAACGCAGGGCCCTCCACTCTGCTTTCAGGCGCTATCTGGGGAGGGCATGCAGGTCGCTACACAGCTGTCATTCATTCTTCCTTGCTGGCAGTGCCCGGTTCTCACATCCCACAAAGCTAAACCAGGCCTTGTTCAAGCCTCAATTCTGCACAGGAACTGGGAATCCAAGGGTGACCAAATCAGCCTAAATAAATTACCTGGAGAATGAATGACGGGTAAAACTCAAGCCTCCAGACACCAGCTGAAGGGTGATAGCTACACCGCTGCTTGATAAGAAGAGGTGTCTCTCCTTTGGGACACTTTAGGCTATCCACATGACACATAAATGCCAGCAGCCATCTTTGGGCCACAGAGGGACACATCGCCTCAAGAATGAGATGGAATGAGCCTGGCCCAGAACTCCCCGCTCTGGAGTTCTTCCTACCCACGACTGTGACAGCTCCTTATTAGTTCGGCCATCTTTCAGCAGGGACCATCACTTGCCAGAAAGGATGTATTTCCCAATTTCATTAAACAGTTGGGAAGAGCTCCTTAAGACAAAAGAAAATTGGTAAAAAGTCCGGGTCTCACACTACATGTACTAGAATGAGTTCAAGCTCCAAAAACAGACACTGACACCACTGACCAAAGCTTATGCCACACATCTCCACTGAACGTAAGCCCAAGAGACCCAGCAGCCACCTGCGCCATTTTAGAGGCAGAATCCCGAGACAATGCCATCCTCAGCCTGACAGGACGCCAAATTTCTTTTCACATACTTCTTATTTCTTTCCCGTCCCCCCACACAAGTGGCACCTCAAGTCATGCCCCACAAACTGGATTTGTTTATTTTCCATTCAAGACCTCTGGGTTAGCCTTCCTTTTCACACAGAGAAAACGTCTTCATTTGAGATCAAAGCCCAGTGTACTCTGAAATCCAAACTGTTATGTTACGTGGTTTAGTAGACGACTTTCTTATTCTCAGCATCTGCCGAGGACCAGAAGCCTCCTCAGAACAGCGCAACCCTACTGACTGGCTGACTGAAGAGGAGGTAGGGCTCTGTACAGACGCAAAACCATGCCGCAGCCTTCATGGTGCCCATCACCCTGTACCTCAGCCCCCTCTGTCCAGAAGCGCTCCCCCGGTGTCAAAGGGGCTCGCTCTGCACCCCTCCGGGTCCTTCTCAGACCTCAGTGCAGCTTGTGCATTGAAAGGGGACCATCCTGCGCTTCCCTCACCTTCCCACTGCCCGTCTTCAATTCCCTTTCTCTAGAGCATTTTCCTTCCAACTTATTACATGTCACTCCACTGTGATTTCTGCTTTTTTTCTCCTGAGAAGAATGTGATCTGCGCCTAGCCCGGTGCCCTGCCGAATCCCCAGCACCTCAGAGGCACTCGTGAAATATTTGTCGCGTAAAAGAAAGCATCTGGTGGCCACCACACAAGAGCCCACGGCTGCAACTGGTCTTCCTGCTTGACTGCTGCTGCTGAGGGTGACGATGCAGAAGATACAACATCCAGGAAGAAGAGAAACAGCACATCTTTTCAAAACCAGGTGAACTGCAATGCACGAACTTCCAAGATATTCACTGTAGAGGCAGCAGAGATGACTGCAGATCTCAAAGCCATCCAGACTCATGAAGATCCCCAACCAATACACACTGTAATCAATTGTCTTCGCAGAGCTGCAGGGCTGTGGCTGGCGCTGACACTGGTCCAAAGAGGGCGCAGCCAGAACAGAGCAGGTGGAAGGCAAAAAATTTCTCCATTCCCTCTATCTGGATTAGTCGAAAATTTAAAAGTGAAAGGAAGAAAGTGAAAGGAAGGAAATGAAGCAGGTAATGCATTCATTCATCAGGAACTAACCTCACATTCAGGACAAAACCAGTCCCCCTCTGGTTCCGATGTCAGTCTCAGACACTTAGCGTGATAAACCCGGGGACAGAGCTCACAGCAAAGGACTTGGCCTTCCCGGTGACAAACCCAGCAGTAGAAATCATTCCGTCCATCCTGCGGTACAACATCAACAGGGTCTGTGGTGAGTGGCTGCTTCATATAGTAAAACGGACCATGTCTTAGTTCTGACTGAAATGTAGGCAAGAAAGACAGGTTTGGTTTCAAAACAAATGTGCATTCTCAACAGGTATTTAAAAGTACATCAATCACAACACGAGAAAATTACAGCATTTCACAAATCCATGAAAAAGCCAAGCTATTCTGGGTTTCTCTACTAAATACAGCATCAGTACGTCATTAGCTACTACGATTTCCTCTTTCTTCTATTTTAAAAGGCCGTAGATGGAAAGCTAGTCTCTGAGAGTTACTCAGCAGCCCTAGTCTAAATCCCCAGGGACAAATTTGAACGCTACCATTAACCAGCTGCAGGACCTTGGACTTAGCTCATCACCTTGCGGCCTCAATTTTCTCATCTGTAAAATGGAGATGGTACTGCCCGAATTCATGCTATCATGTAAAGATTAAATGGGGTAATACAATTCATGCATGTAACACGGTTGCCATTACTAACATTACCAATAAAATTAAGTACCCGCTGTCTCTAAGTCTAAGTTCACAAAGCCAAGGGGAATATGGTAATTGGCCCTGGGAATTTTTAAATGGTAGCCACTTGGGAGACAGAACAACTGGATTAAAGTCACCAAAAACATATGATCATTCAAGTCTCTACCCAATCACACAATACTTATTAGGAGCCAATAAGAGGCTCCCTAAAGCCACACCTCTCCAACATGTTAGGGGCCTGTAGTTGCTAGGGATCTCTTCGCTAGAACCAGTGATGGCAGTAAGATGAGACGGGTAGACAATCACCGGAGCCAGACCTCTCTTCCTGTCCCAAAATGTCAGGAGAAATCTTTCTCTACTGAGTCTAGAATACAGCAAAGCTATGCTCCAAATACAAAAGGTCACTCGGAAGAAATGCATTAGGAAAATGTGCATCAGACACCAGTAGGAAATACAGTGCAGGAAGCATGAGGAAGTCCAATGGGCAAGTGTGTCGGCAGAGCCCGGTGAGTGGCTGTGCGACCTTCAGAAGAAAGTTGTTCAACCTACTTGGAGACTCAATTCCTGGGCACTAAGACCGTGTACAGCAGTCTAACCATATCCCTGTTACCTACTATACAGTACACCGCCTCACGCAACGCGTGTCCTGCCGTCCTTTAGTTACACTATGGTTTCATCCACAAAGGTCCCATATAAGAGTTAAACACTGCATAATTTTGCTGATAATCATACATGGGGCTGGGTGTGGTGGTGCACGCCGTAATCTCAGCACTGAGGCAGGAAGATTGTTGTGAGTTCGAGACGAAGTAAGCTCAAGACCAGCCTGAACTGCATAGCGAGACCGTTTCAAAAAGACCGAAAAAAAAAAAAAAAAAACAAAACATACATGAGATCTTCTTCTATTACATTTTCTAAGTGGTTAATCTGAGTGAGTACATACAAATACTGTTAGATTTTTAACAAGGCCTTCATATAATAAATAATTTATTGACCGAGAAAATAATACTTCTAAGTAACCCCAGTTTTATCTGTTCAGGTCTAACACTTTTACAATGTCAAGCTTCTTGTTTTTGTTGATGCGTTGTTTTGCAGTGCTGAGGGTCCCAGTTTTATTTTAATGGCTAGGACTTCCAGGATATTGGGAGAGTCACGAATACCGCAGGCAGCTCACATCCTGTTCTGGGATTTTCTTATCAGGTTTTAAATTTATGTCCTCAGGATGCCTGGAATAGCTACACTTCTCAACAAAGAGCCTCGCAGAGGCTTAGCAGATCTTCATGAACGTCTTCTCTAAGCCTTCCCATTCTCATTTCAACTAAGCAGATCGCTAAGTCCCTTCAGTGTGATTGCTTAATTCTTTAGCCCAGTTATTATTTCCCTGTTTCGGTTCAACTTTTAAGATACAGAGGTCTGTTTGGTTTCCAGGCAACAATATCCTTGTTACCGTAGACTTTACAGGGTACACACTTTTCAATATATTGTCACATAAACATCTGTGTCTTATCCTGACAACCACCCAGGGAGGTCCGTAGTATGCGTACCACTACCTCTACACGACAAATGGGGGTGGGGGACTCAGTTAAGAAGAGTCTGAGGGGCCGGGGATTTATCTCAGTGGCAGAGTACCTGCCTGGCAAGTATGAGTCCTGAGTTCGATTCCCAGTACTCACCTCCCCCAAAAACTTATCTGAGCCCTGGCCTCCCGGCCAGCTCCATTTCCCATATTGCACTCAAGATGCCCCTGGCTGCAGAAAGGACTCTTGACACTTTAGGGACCCCCTTAGAGGACAATCTCTGTAATCCACAGTCAATTCTACGTAATACACATTCTTAAGGGAAAAAAACTCTGCAAAGTAGGAAATCTATTAGAAACCTTCAAGGAGGCCCAGGAATGGCCACAGCGGGTTCTGCCTCGCTAGGGAGCTTCCTCTGCCCTGCAGGATATCCGTGGGCACCTTGAGGGCCAAATTGGCCCAAGTCTCCTATCTGCCTGGGAAAATGTTTCCTAACATTTATGGGGTGGGGGGAGCCAGGCACAGTGGCACACACCTGTAATCCCAGCAAGCAGAGGCTGAGGCAGGAGGATTCCAAGTTTGAGGTCAGCTCTGCAACTTAGAGGGAGACCTCTCCCGCCCCATCTGTGAGGAGGAAAGGAAAGGGTGGAAGAAACCCTGATAAGTCACACGTGCAATGCCCTACTTCCTCCCGATAAATTAATAATCTCATTCGGATCAGGTATGGTAGCATAAACTGTAATCCCAGCACTCAGGAGGCTGGGCTTACAGGAGGATCCCCAAGAGTTCAAGGCCAGCCTGGGCCACAAAGTGAGTTCAAGACCAGCTTGAACTGCACAGCAAGACCCTATATCTCACTCAAAAAGACCAAAAACCAAAACAAAACGTCAGAGAGTCGTCAGTCCTTAAGATCTAAACGAAACTACGATTCAAATATGGCAGCTCATCTTCCTAACCTGCAACCCAAGTCCACAGTCTAATAGAAACAGTGGAGTTTTGCCGCTGTGGTTTGCTTTTTGTTTTTTATTTTACCGGGATTAATGCTAGGGATTTAACAGAAGCAAGTTTAGTGATCTTTGGAATTAAGTTTCAGTCAGTGTTCATTTCTCCCCCACCTCCCTGGCTGGAGCTGGGCAGTCTGGAGGTCAGGGATATCCAGGCCTCTCTCTCCTCTCTGGAGCAGAGGCAGTGCTGAGGACTGACTGCCTGCTCCATCTCTCTGTCAATCAGATACTTCCTTTATGGGCTACTTGTGTTTCCTGCTCCATAAAAATAATCTGATAAGAAATAGGAAACATTTTTTCAAAGAAGAGCAAATCATCTCAGGTCAAATGGGTTATGATGACTTTTCTCCCCCACACGTATGAGGGACGTGACTGACCTGGTAGAAAAGGACAAGTTGCAACCCGTGTTACTCGGGGATAATTGCAGGTTAGGAAAGCAAATGTTCTTCTTCCCCCGCTCCTGCCCCACGGGTTAGGATAACAAGAATGTAGAAAAGGCCTGTTCATTTACTCGTAGAGTATCTGAGCAGACAGTAGGAGCCAGCAAGCTTTTCCCAGAAAGGGTTTTATAAGAATAATAAATAGTTGCCAGGCAATTGGCACATCCTTGTAATCCCAGCCCTTGGGAGGCTGAGACAGGGGGAGTCCCGTGAGTTAGGGCAAAGCCAGTTTGGGCTACATAGTGAGTTCAAGGAATGCCTGAACTACATAACAAGACCTTGTCTCACACAGAGAAAAAGAAAAACAAGTAATAAATAATTGAGATTTGGCAAACCAAGCAGTCTCTACTTACAAGTATTCCACTGTAATGCTGGTAAGGCAAAAATACAAACAATACAGAAATGAATAAATGTAGCTTTGTGCCAATAACACTTCATTTATAACAACAGGTTCTCACTGGGTAATACCAGCACACTAGGAGGCTGAGGCAGGAGGATTACAAATTCGAGCCTAGCTTGGACAACATACCAAGACTCCATCTCAGAAAAACAAAAGAAAAGAACAGGGGATGTAACTCAGTGTAAAGGGCCTATATTCAATCTGCAGTACTTTAGAAAAGAAAAACAAAACAAAAAAACTCTTGGGCCACAGGCTCCAGTTTGCCAGTACCTGGTGTACGGAAAGCACAGCACAGATGTTGGTTCCTACAGAGGCCACGAAGGCACCACACCAGAGAAAACAGCCCTTCCGTCAGCTCTGGCTCTCGCGTCTGATAAACACATGGGCACTGCAAGCCACGTGCACACCACGCCACCCTGGAGAAAAGGCTGCACTGGGGGCGGCCCTCCACTGCGTGGGCAGCAGGAAAGGGCGACACTCTTGACCCACCTCCAGGGCTCTGCACAAAGGACTTGCGTACTCCCCCACGAGAACGCCATGATGGCGTCTTGAGACACCGCACTTGGTACAGCCCTTGCTTGCCTGGCATTGTGACACCCTGGGTTCCATTCTCAGTACTCTCATCAAAGAAAAGGGGAGCAAGGGGAAAAGGGGAGGGGAACGAAGGAGAGGAACCCCAAAATTCACATTTTAATTGGAAACTCATAGCCCTCAAGTGTTGGTGACTGATAGAAATTACATTAGCCAGAGTGTTTGAGGAAAGGGAAAGAAAAGGTATCCCGCAGAGTTTTATGTTCCGCTTCAGGAAAACAGTGCTGAAGGAAACTGCTGGACTCTGCAAACCAGCTAGCAGGAATGAAGGGTCAAGGGTCAGGAACATTGCCCTTCCCAGTAAGGCTATCTGGTCTTTGCCAACAAGTTTCCTGCCTGTCGTGCCCTGGAGTTTGGGATCAGAGAAGCAAACCCTACAATCAACCTAACAATGTTCCTAGTCTAAACTCCTATTTTTTGACATAACTGAAGCTCAAAAGAAAGTAACCCACAAGGTCACACGGTGTCCAGACGCCAAGGCAATAGTGAGTCACATGTCCGGGCGGAATGCCACCCCTCTCTGAGGAATACTGCAGGCGACTGGTCACCCAGGGGCATGCTCGGGCCTGTGCCCTCCCATCTTTGCCCTCCTGGGTCTCTCACACCCTGAACACTCCCTGCATCCACCACGCTCACCCTGTGTCACGCGGGCAAGGCGGCAGCCCTGGATGCAGGCCACTGATCCGAGGCTGAGAGTGCAGTTGGAGGACAGAGACACACTGCAGGCTTAAGCGTTCCAGAACTGGTATTAGCACATGGCCAGGGAAGGGGGAAGAGACGGTGCCCAAGTCTCTTAGCAACAAGAAGAAGAGACAGGAACAGGTTTCTAGGGACTAGGTAGGGACTCACAGTGTACATGCAGAGAAAAGGCTGTCTGGTACTTGTCTGCTTGGCCAACCTCCTGGTAATTAGGAGGGCATTGTTGGCACAAAATCAAATTACTGGCTAAATTCTGGGGATTATCTGTGGTTTTCATGGTTCTTTCTTAGTCCTTAGGCCTGATAGCTATGACAGAGCTCCTGGGTCACAGAGGGCAGTTGTCACTGGCTTCACGCCAGACAGGAAAACCTATCCTCCAATGCAGGTTCTTACTTGCTGAGACCTTGAGAAAGAAACATAACCTCTGTGAACCTCAGTGTTTCCATCTGCTAAATGGGGGTGATTGCAGGCTTATCACAAACAGTAAATTTAACACAACTATATTTACAACAGCAGGCAACATGGTAAATCCTTTTGGGGTTGTTTGTTTGAGTATTGGGAATTGAACCGAGGGCCTTCACACTGAACTACATCCCCAGTCTTTTTTCTTTTCTTAATTTTGAGACAGGTTGTCATTAAGTCGCTAATTTGCCCAGACTGCACTTAAATGCAACATCCTCCTGCCTCAGCCTCCCAGAGGGCTGGGATTATAATCTGTAAATCTGCACCATTAGGCCCAGCTAACTTTTGTTAGTATCATCAACACTATTACATAATTTTTTTTTTTCCCAAATTGTAGTGTCCCTCAAAATACTGTAGGATCCACCGATTTCTTCACCCCTAATGGTGACTCATAACTGGCCTTAGACCTAAGCTATCCAACACGTAGCTACAAGCTATGGGTAGTTACTTACCTTTAAAGTAAATGAACTGAAAAACTTAGTTCCTTAGTCACACTTGCTGCACGTGGCTTATGGCTACCGTACGGAACAGGAGGGGTCTGGGACACTTTTAGAGATACTATGTATTTCATATACAGATCGTACGATGAACCTTTAGCATAGTGCCTGGCTTAGTTTTTGACACTGTTCTTATTGTTACCCGTGTCCTTCCACTCCATCAGTCCTCAACAAGCCTGCGGGTGCACACCATAACCCCCGTTTCAGTAACCAGACACCAAGAGGTTAACCTGCCCGCAGCCACAAAGCAAAAGGCACGGCTGGCACCTTGCTATATAATTTTGAGAGTGAAAATAGACTTGTGCTCAGAAACACACACCTCTCTCAGTTGCCCGAGCAGTTAACCATTGCTAGGTCCCTTCCTGTGAAAGCAAAACTCTTGCTTAACTCAAAACTCCAAGCCCTGGGGCCGCTCCAGTTCTCAGTAATGCATGAAACGGAAGGGTGCTTTCCCAGGAATACCTGCCCAGGGACGGCGCTAGGGGAGCTGACTTTCAGATCCACGGAGCGCCAGACATATTCCGCCAGTGAGTCCAGATCAATGCTGCAAGATTTTTTTCTGATCAAAGAATATCTAGCCTGCATCCACCTAGCTAGAAGGTTCCTCAGACAAGATCCAAGATAATGACAGGCTTTCTGGTATGAGCTGGCTGCCAGGGCAGGTGGGCTGTGTACCCGGGAGAATGAAGAAATGGGGATCCCCTCGGTGATGCCGCTCACCAGACCTAAGCCCTTCATTTTACAGATGAGAAAATGAGACCAGCAGGGAGCAGGCCTCGGCCAAGCAATGACCTCCAGACAAATGGGCCAGATGAGTCAGGAGGGAAAAAGTCCTCAGGCTGCACAGAAAAGAGGAATCTAAGGACAAGCCCCACTTCCACCCCAAGAATAATACCAGCATCTGTTGGGTCACTGCTCTGTCCCCAGAGCAGATCGCTAAGCTCGCTGGAAGTTTTTACAAGGCCCCTTCTAACTGCCCTTTTTGTCCTATGCCAACGCCAGGCAGCGCCAGGCAGCATGCCACGTCAATGCCAAGTCACCAGCCTGGGGACACCGGGGAGCGGCCATGCTGCTCACTGGCCTTTGTCCCACTGGTGTAGACGCCACTCCCGGTGGCTCCTTTACCTGCTCCTTATTGTTACTGTTCAGTAAGCCGGGTTTCTTTTTCTTTTTAATGGGGCTTGTGGATGTGTCCTGAGGCGAGTGGCCATTGGAAGAATGTGGAGGGCTAGGGAACTTTCTTTTCGGGGCCGTTCTCTCTGCAGAGCCAGGATCTGAAAGAGACACACAGGACCACACATTTTAATCAGTCAGGACGGCCCGGATCCCATGGAGAGGGGGAGAGTTTCTTTCTCCCTCCACCCCCCCCGCCTTATACACACACACACACACACACACACACACACACACACACACAAAACCATGCCATGTCAGGACTGCTCCTCCAGGAATATTTCCACCCCTCTCTGCTATCTCTGAGGTCAGACAGTCTTTCTTCAACCTACACAGCATTGCTGCAAAGTCCACTAAATTTGTTGTCAAAATGTAAAATTTGGCAGACTTCTTGTAATACCATAGACTTTTGGCTTCTCTTTAAAAAAAAAAAAAAAAAAAAACAGATCTAGGCACACAGGCCTCTACGGTACCAGAAAGAGGTGGGCAGTAACCACCCACTAGCAGATGGCATGTGCCCTGTATTCTGCCACAATTGCCATCCTACTGTGTCACTGTTGATAAGGCCATGACCAAGCCACCAATGTCAAACAGGCACCTCTGATACCCACAAGGTACATCCTGTACTTCTTTGCCTCGCTCATGGCCAATAAAAAAAATCAAGAAACTATATATAGAAGACAGCTCAGCAAGCTCACGGACCTCAAGGAAAGAAGGCACTCATAGTTCTTTGTGGAAGGCGACGGTGTTTACTCAAGCTCCTTAGGCTAACAAAGTGTACCTGTATAAAAAGAAAAACCCCGCCCACAGGGACACCCTCATGGCCCATCACCAATGGGCACTGTGCTTAAGGGAACCGTCCAAAAAGCTCACTGTGAATAATGCTGTCACTGACCCTCCACTGAAATACACCAACCCCACCTGTTAACACCCCCCATGTATCCTCCCAGGGTCTCTTTCACACATTCTTCCACCGCCACCACCCCGTCTTCACCTGCAAAGACCGGGGTCCGTTCCATGGCCGATGGCGGTCTCCTCGGAGACAATAATGCCACAACTTGCTACCCCTTACATCCCGAGGCGTGAAGGCGACGGACACCAGAAGAGCAGGGAGCACACTGACAGCACAGGGAAAGCCAGGAAGATGACTATTCCCGAAGACGTACGTCCCTCCTCCAGCTCTACCACTCAGCAAGTCCCAGCACGTAGGCCACGTGCGCACTGCTGTCTCCTCGTCCACTGACAGAGGTGGAGGGGGTCACCAGGGCCACACACAAGGGCTCCGAGAGGGTTCCTTTGGGTGGGAGGCAAGGCAGCTTCCAGGAGACAAGGATGGGCCTCTCACGCCTCACTGAACCCATGTTCCAGAGACCCGGCCCTGAGGGTGGACAGGTCCAAGAGTCCCAGGGTCACCTCACAGACACCAACATGAGAGCAGGGAGAGCCTGAAGGTTGACCCAACCGCGCCCAAGAATGGAGCGAGCACACCCCGGGACAGCTGCCTGTCTATAGAGCAAGCCTCCTCCACCCAGCGTGAAAACTCTCACTTTCTCCACAGACCTATGGCCCCCCCAGTCTCCTCCTAGAAGCCCTAGGAGGTTTCTGGGGTATAATACAGCCTCAGAAGAGCACAGCACTCCTGAGACAGTCCAGCTGCAGCACCGTGGGGCGAACCGAGGGCTAGAAACAACCAACCGCCCACGGAGGACCAGTGTAACAATGATACATTCACAGAATGGAATATTCTGTGCCATTGCGCATGATGAGGTGGGGCTGGGGGGTGCTCGGGGGGGCAGACCACTTGCCTAGCACCTGTGAGGCCTTGGGTTCCCATTCCTAGTGCTAGGCCAAAAAGAAAAAAACGGAATACGAGGCAGTTAGTTCTTCATGAACAGATATATGATGATCCCCAAACTTCTGTATCAGCTGCAAAATGTTACATCTAGCCCCATTAATGGGCCAGTACGCACCTCCCCAAAAGGATGTTATGTACACATGGATGTTTACATCACCTAAAACAGTCCTGGATAAACACCGAAGTACTGCAGAGCCGTGCACAGGGACAGGTTGGAGCCTCGAGAGCCCAAGTCTGGAGGGAATGGAGCAGGATTATTTTTCACTGGATACCCTTACGCACTGCGTTCACTGTGTGCCTGGCTGACATTACTGGTATCAAAACAAGGAGAATTAAAAGTATTTTGAAGGCTCAGTTTCACATAAAGAGGCAGCAGGTGCAAACCAAAGCCTGTAATGAGCAAGCAAAAGGATTCAGGATTAAAAATTGTCACAGATGGATAAAGTCAGGCCTGGATGGCTCCAGGGTTGTGGAACAAAGGGGAGAGTTTGGGGTTTCTTCTTCATAGACCTGACACCGCAGTGAATATACATGTTTAAGAAAGATTTTTTGGAGCTGGGCATGGTAGTGCTGTAATCCCAGCACTCAGGAGACTGAGGCAGGAGGATCACCACAAATTCAAGGCCAGCTTGCATGACACAGCCAAGTTCAAGGCCTGCCTGGACTGTATTTTGAGACCCTATCTCAAACAACAAAAACAATAAAGAAAGGTATTTGTGGAGTCAAAGGAAATATATCCTGGGAAAAAAACAGTATTCTGGCCAGGCCAAAGGAGAGAGCATGTAAGGCAAACTCTGTGGTTTACATGCTTTTAGCTTCTGAGTAGATTCTGAGAGAACTGTTCCATAGGAGAGTAAAAGATGCGATCAGAAAAAACAAGGAGTGTCCTACTGCTTCCCAGTTTGCTCTCTGCCACAATTCCCAAAGGCCCCCAACACCATGACAACAAACAGTATCCCCACAAACACCTCAGTGGTCCCAGAGAGCTGGTACTACACAGGGCACAGCAGTCGCAACAGCCCAGCCACAGGCCGTGGTCCCTTGGTAGCAGCAAGGTCGTCAGCTCCTCCAGGACAATCTGAAATCCTGGAGGCTGAGGGGCCCTGGAATGATGGCACCCGAGAATGTGCTAGAAATGCTGGTTCCCAGGCCTTCCTCCCGAGGGCATCGCAGACAGTGGGCGGTCGTGTTATAACAAGCTTTCCAGGGATGGGTGTCGGGTGCACACTGAGGGACACGTCTGAGATCCCACACAGAACCTCAGCCCACACTCCTGAGCCACCTCCTCTCCTCCCCTGCCACTATGGAGGGGGCTGCACTGGGAACAGTAAGCTCTCACCCTGAAAGGTCAGGCCAGAGAATGACGTCAACAGGAAAAAGATGCCCAGGCAAGTCTCTTTACCTCAGCTGTAAAACTGGAAAAAGGGGAAGAAAGACCAAACTGGAAGTTCTTGCCTGGAGTCCACGTAAGCCCTTCAGGGATCCACAAACCGTAAGCCAATGTTCTGCACATGGACTTTGTAGGCACTGGGGCCAGGGCTTCACATCCTTAGAGGGGCCCTAAACATTAAAGACTACCAGGCCAGAAGATCTAAAAGTCCTCTTCAAGTTCTGTTTTGGGGGAGTGGTGCTCGGGATAGAACCCAATACCTCAAACATGACAGACAAGCACTCTGCTACTGAGCTATATCGATACCCAGACTCTCTCTTGAACTTTAAAATCCTTTAATTTCTGTGGGAAGAGGGAAAAAAAATTAGAAATGAATATACTCACAAGCAACTTTGAGCTTGTGAGGTAAAGGTAATTTGCCAAAGCCTACCAAGAAACAAAGGGGAAATCAAGACAAGCTCAAGGAGAAGTCAGCTCTGGCCCAACGCTGCCCACACCTAACAGTACCCTAGAGCTTCTGTCTCATAAACCCCATTGCTGTTTGCTGTTACAAACACACGATTCCCCCTGGAGCTAATGAGAGTTCAGCGGCTTTATCCAAGGGGTAGAAACTTAATAGCTTCTAAACAACAGACACATCTGTCAGCAGCAGGGGCCTTCCATGAAGGCTCTTAGCAAGGAAAATTGGGAAGTGCCTGCTGGATTCAGCATCCTTCAACAGTATGAGACAGCAGGTCAGCACTATGCCTTAAACACCTCCTGGCTACAGCAGGGACGACCAGGCCTCTGCTGACAATAGGATGGCAAAGAGAAAGCTGGCTGTCGTCGTGGTAACGAAGCCAACACAAGGACCTTTTCCAGAAAGCTGAGTCAAAATTTTTTCTCTTCTATAATGATTTAATCCTGACGGGGATACATTGCTAAGTGCATTTCATCTATAAACTTGGAACCATGACAGCCACTGTGGACTGAATCACTGGGAATTGGTTTGCCTTTGATCTGAAAGGCTTCTGCCTGCTGCCTTCTCTGATGCAGCAAGACCGGCGATTCTACAGGCCTGGCCTACAAGGAACCCCCTGCCTCCCACCCCCCGGCCCAAACTAAGTCTGGCCCTGAATGTAACAGCACGGAGGAGGGAGCAGAGATGCCTGGTGGAGAAGACAGAGCAGTGACTCAGGGTAACAGCTTGGCATGGAGCAAGCAGCAGCAGAATTTCCCCCTCCTGTGACATTTCCCTGAAATCTTAATAATATGAGGAGATCTCCTGGGTATTAAGAACCAAGCACATGATGAGCTCCTTCCCAAAACTGCATCTTGTGAACCACCAGAAATAATCCCCCTCAGTCCTCCCTGGATGTCCTTTGACTTAAGAGATGCTTTATTTCAAGATAACCCTGCTCTTAGCTTTCCTGAGCCCTGGGTATTAACAACTAAGACTTTCTTTTATTACGTGCAATGAGTGATGTACTGTTGAAAATACTTCCCATACAGCTGCCCAGTGGCAAGGCTGGGATTTGAACCCAGCAGTGCAGGGACTCCGAGGCCCGTGCTCATAACCACTGCAGAAGGGCCTCACCCTCAATTCTGTTAGAAAGAAGGCTTCCTCCACATTTAGGATCCACGATTTCAGAGTTCATGCTGGTTTTTGCTTTTTTTTTATCCCTGCAATTGCAGGTGAAGGTATAGGGGGCAGGAAAACTCCAAAAGAAGAGTTCCAGAAACTAAGAAAAGTAGGAAACTGTTGATGCCTTTCTCTCAAAGACATCCCCCAAGAGCACATTCACAGCCCACCCTTCAAACGGGCAGCATCAGAACCAGCTATCAGCTGGGCATGGTGGTGCATGCCTGTAATCCCAGCACTCAGGAGGCTGAGGCAGAAGGAATCTTTGAGTTTGAGACCAGCCTGGGCTACAAAATGAGCTCAAGCCCAGCCTGAAATGCATAGCGAGACCCTGTCTCAAAAAGAAAAAAAAAAAAAAACAAGAACCAGCTATGAGCTACAAAAAGGCAGAGGGGGGAGGGAGGTTAGGCATGGTGGTACACGCATCCTGGTAACCACAGCACTAGGGAGGCAGAGGAAGGAGAATCACTGCAATTTGAAGGCCATTCTTAACTGCATAGTGAGACCCTGTCTCAAAAAACAACCAATGAAAGGGGCTGAGGGCTCGTGGACCACCTCCCCTCCCCCTTCCCCATCCCAACTAGGCCTCAGGACTGACCACACCAGCCACCCTTGTGCCCCACCCACATCCGGTGCCTGAGTCATAGAACTAGCTGTTCTCTTGGGTCTAGGAAATGACACTCTTAACAAGGAATTGTCTCTTCCCTCCAGGGAGAGGGCCGCAGCTGAAAAGGCCACAGCTGAGAGGCTGCAGCTTCATGTGTTATCGTGGGTGTTCAATTTCCTTAATGATGTCCACAGCCAACCTGCTGGGGCCTGAATGCAAAGTCAAGTCAGACAGGCATGGCAGCCTGAGAAGCGGAATGGTATCCGCGTGGCTGGCCAGCTCTGGAAAACTGGGACAAGTTGCTCAACCATAGAGAAGTCAGGGGCACACACTCCTACGGACTGGGTCACAGCTGACAAAGGCAGAGGCCCTCAGTGGTCAAGAATCTGTTCTCTGGTTTCAAGCATCATGCAGCAGGGTGACCTTAAGTCAGTCAGTTAAGCTTCATGGGCCTCCATGTTTCCGGAAAACGGAGAAAAGGTATCTTGTAGTTACTAAGAGATTAAATGCTAATTCAGGCAAAACTTTTAGTATAATACCAGGCAAAAGGTACACATTCAATCAATGGAAACTTTTTTTAAAACCAACATTCATTCCTCCTGCTCTTCCTCCTCCCCTACAAGCACCTCACTCCAAAAGTAGAGCTCGAAGTCTCTCAAGAGCAACTCAAATCAATCCCACAAGTTCAAAGTTATTCACTGAGGACTCCAGCCTATATAAAGTGAAAAGCAGTATGACTGCGAGATAGGATGTCTGCACTTTAATCAGGATGTAAAAATTCCAGGGTTCCTCAGGTGACTGCAAAGGCAGGGTCAGAGGCAGCTGGGCCCCAAGCGCAGTCACAGGCGGCCCTGGCAGTAGCCCCCGTCCTAGTGCATAGCCTTGCTTTAAACAGGACCACACAGGGCTGCCCACCCAGAAGCAGCCAAGCTGAGCAGGGTTGGTTAATCATTTCCAAAGCAACTCACAAAGATAGAGAGCAGGTATCCATCCACAGAGGCCTCCCTCCCCAGGAATCTCAGGCCCTCCCCACCCAATAATTACATCATAAAGAAACAAAAGCCCAGAATTTCCTCTGGGCAGAGAGGAACAAGAGCAAAAGCTGGGGGCAGGGGGCAAAATTATCCTTATACCGCCCGAACCAGGAGGAACTTGTGAGTTAAAACCGCTTAAGCAGAACTGGTCTTAGCTTCCAAGTCAAGGGCCAGGCCACAGCTGGCCCTGCCTGAGCCTGCAGGGCCTAGCGATGGGACCGGCACCTGGGAGCCTGAGCCACCAGGAAGTACACGGAAAAGAACTCAGGCTGGGAAGGGTGTCATTTCACCAGGAATCCCCGGCACCTCAACATAAAGCGAGCAAGGGGCAGGCCACACAGGGAAGGAGCACCTACCTGCCATGGAGACGGCGTAGCTGCTCGGAGGGCCAGGCCTCTCTTTTTCAAAAGAGAACAGAGGCTCACTCACAGCAGACATTCCTGCTTCCGGCTCCTCAGCGGCCTCTCCAAGGGGGAGGAGGAAGGAGCAGAGCAGACAGGCTAAGAGTCACCACTTACCAGGCCAGCCCTGGTCTTGTACGCATTAGGTCGCCAGGCAGGGCAAGGACACTGTCACCTTTGCAATCAGGCACTCTGAGGCAGAGACTTGCCTTCATGTCCCCAGGCTTTGGGCTCTAATTTATCACCCTCGACAGCAGCACCGCTAAGCTGAAAGTCTTCAGAGCACTGTACCAAAGAGCCATTTATTTCTATGGATGTGACTAAACACCGGCTGGAGCGCGGGCACAAGGGGGGGCGGCTGTGGTTTGCATGTTGAACGTGAGCTTTAATTTTTAAAATAATCGTTCCGAATGATCTTTGGTCCTGAGGTACCTCCTGGCAGTGAGAAAACCACCCTGGATCCTCAAGGAATAACCCTTCCCCACTAGACAGCCTTACCCACCCCCCTCTCAATAATGCACAAGTGGTGATTAAAGGGCACATTCGTATGTAAAGGATGAACTCCCAAACTTGCCTAGCAGGACAGAAATTGCATCAATCTAGGGGAAAGAGGCTGATTTACAAATGAATTCCGTGTTTAGCCCTCTACAGCAGGGCCAACAGCAAGCAGGCCCTTTCCTCAGCTGGAAGGAGACCGAAGGAAAAATGAAAACATCGCAATAGGGATTTCCTGGTTCAAGAATGCCAGGCTCCATCCAACTTTAGCAAGAGGCAGGACCAACTCCCTACAAGAAAGCACCGTCCCCCACCCACCCCACAGCGCGCCCCAGCCTGAAGGCTGTATCCAACGTGGACACATATTCAAGGCCCTGCAAATGCAGCCAGATCACAAAGAGAACGTGGAGTAACCGGCTGCCTCTGGCCTTTACACCACTGCTGGTCCTGGAGGCTGAGGCCCCTTTGCATAATTTATGCAAGCTGCCAGGACTGGCGTGGCGGCCCCGCCCCAACCCCAGCTGCTGGGCTGTGGAAAGCTCAGGTGCCCTGGCTTTCAAACCACGCCAGGGAACTGTGGGCATCAGAAGCCTATTTCCGAAACTAAAAGGCAGTTCTGTGCCTGCAGCAGCTTACATACAGAAGTGGGCCGAGAGAAGAAAGGGACGCACTGCAGAAAGGAGGCACTTGAAGGAAAAGGAGCCACTGGGAACCAAGCAATGCTCCCTGCGCACCCTGGGAGGGTGTGGGGCCACCTCTCTGAAAATCACCATAACCGAGACAAGAGAATACTAAAACGAGGGCCGGGCGTGGTGGCTCAGGCCTGCAATCCCAACACTCGGGAGAGGCTGAGGCAGGAGGATTGTCACAAATTCAAGACCAGCCTGGGCTACAAAGTGAGCTCACGGCCAGCCTGAACTGCATAGCGAGACCCTGTCTCAAAAAGACAAATATATATATATAAACTAGGAAGAAGAGACAGACCTCCCTCCCCTCCCATGGTCACCTCTTCGTGTGCCTTGGGGGAAGTGAAGATTTCAGATACAGACTGCCAATTATCCTGGTCAAAGGGCTGTGTTAACATCCTGGGGATGTCAGTGGGGCAATCCTTTCCTACCACCTACAAGCACAGCTGTGTCAAGCACAGGCTAGGGCGACCACCACTGCCTGGCTGCGGAAGTTAAAAGCAAGAGTTAACAGCCATCCCCACAAGGGGCAGGGGATGTGACTGTCGTGTGGATCCAGCTGTGCCACGGGATGACGACAGTCATGCACGTCTGTGACCTGGCATGGCACAAAACCCTAGGGAAGAAGGGCAAGCAAGGAACAGCTTGCCAAGAAATAGGGGTCAGGTGGACTCTGGGTTTGCAAGAGGCCTCAAGGAACACCCAGAAAAGGGGTACAGCACTGGACTCCTCTGACTTCTTTCCGATCATGTTCACATATTCGACCATGGAAGATGGTTTTCAATGGCCACAGGGAACAAGGACCACACCAGTACTTACGGAACACTCACTGCCAGCCACCGCCCTGGCCTGGGACTATCTCTGTACCTGCAACATGCAGCAAAAGCTCAGGACACGTCTCTAGTGTCAGTCAGTTGCTACTCGTGAGGACCTCAGGTGTTTGAGAGCAGTGTAAAGCAGGGGTTCTCAACAGGGTTCCCGAGGGAACACAGCAATGTCTGGAGACATTTTCATCGTTACAGCTGCAGAGTGGGGTTGCTCGTGGCAGTCAGTGGACAGAGACTTAGGGATGCTTGCTAAGTACCCTACAGGGCAGTCCCAAGACAGAGCAATCAGGACCCAAACATCTATAGCGCTGAGAGGCTGAGAAAGCCAGGTATCAGGCATCTCCCAGTGAGCTGCCAGGCAGGTCTAACCATGAACAAACACACCACCCACAGCGGCTTCACGTTCATCGCAAGGAAAATGATTCCTAATGTTTCACCTGACAGCCGACTTCAGATTTCAAAGGGAAGAAAACAATGGGCCCAGTCAGTCTACAGTCACTGAGCAACTAACTACATCTGGGATCTGGGCCACCAGGCAAGTGGGTCAGAAGAGAGAAGATGGCCCCCGCCCTTGTGGGAGGGCAAGAGAACACCCGCACCCTTTTGTTGAGCGCTTGTGATTGGAGAGGGGCTGTTCTAAAAACAAACAGCAATTAATTAACTTGTGGCAAGTGGTCTATGAATGTGCCCACTTTACAGACAAGGCATCTGAGGCCCAGAGCAAGCAGGCCCATGGCAAACTGGCCTGTAAGGAGAGACTGGCTGAGAACCCTTACAGAAAGACAAAAAGCTGAGCAAGAGGAACACTACACTGGGGAGAAGTGCGTAGCCAGGGAAATATTTCTATTTCCTTTCCAAACTCTACTCCTGTGTGTTCATGATAGAGCAGAGAGAAACTCAAAACCTGAAAGCTATCTGGGATGAGTTCATGTTCTCCAAAATCAAAGAATGAATTTTAGGAACGGAGATTAAGAGCAGATCTTATTTATCGAGGGAAAGCAAGCTTCTGTCTGAGAGAGGGACACAAGGGTGTCCAAGTGGGTTGTTACCCAGGAACCTGTCTTTTCCAGGGATTTTTATAGAGCAAAACCACAAGGTGAGGCGGGTCCAAGGTGGGAAACATGGGAACTCACTAGGTGGACGTGAGGTGGGACAAAACTATGGTCAACCAGTAAGATTACAAATGTAATTGTTAAAGTAAAACTGATTAAATTGGGATCAAATGGGGAAGCGAGTCACATAGCAAGTGGGCATGAATAGCGAACAGGGGCTCTTCCTGCAGGGACCAGGTCAGGGACTCTTCCCGGCTTTTTCAAGGTGAGAATTTAGAATATCAATCCCTGATGTCCACCCCTGGGAAGTATATGGGTGCATCTGTTTCATCTTTAGAATATCAATCTCTGATCCATCCTTAAGGTATATTTGTTTAATCTCCTGTCTCTAGGTCTGGCCCACAGCCAGTGCCTGTCTCTCCCGCAGTTGCATCTTGTCTTTCATATCAGCTTTTGCAAGGGCCCAGCCCTGCCGGACTGCCTATAATATTTCTATCTAACTCAGCGGCCTACAACATTCACAGCCACTGTTTACTGAACAGACTTTAAGAACCCTCCTCAAAAGGTCCCCAAGAAGGTTGGACACCCAAGTTACAGGTGAGGCTCAGAGACATGACATCATTTCTCTGCTAAAAGGCAACCAGACTGGCCCAGCCTCCATGGAAGCTGGGTGCCACTCCAAAGCCCTTCACTGCACAGGTCAATTGCCTCTCCCGGGGTTCTGAGTGCCACTTGGTAATTCTCCATCATGAGGGGCACGCTTGGCCAACACGTGACGTCAACACAGACCCAGCATGTGTGCTCTATTGCCAGGCCGCTAGGTCTGAATCCAAGCTCAGCTCTGGGCGCTCAGATGGTAGACTGAGCTGTTAACTATTTAGCATCTTTGTAAGAGCATTGCTAGGGCTGAATGAGCCAAAGCAGGCAAAGCGAAGCAGGCATCAGGGGTCACTGCTATTATTTATTCTTATCCCTTGGTGGGCGGAGGAGCCACAGCAGAGAAGACACGGACTCAGAACCTCAAACCAGTTTCCCTGAACCTTTCCATACCCTCGCTATGATCTGCACAGGCCTCCTGGGTTTCTCCCCAGGCTGTTTCTGAGGGAAAGTTCCCAGATGAGAAACACAAATGTTCATTTAAAGTTGATCCTCTGACCGACCTAGTTCAAAACCAGGCTCAGAATCCCTCCAGGGCTCAGGGTTTTCACACAGATCAGAGTCAACCTCTTCAGTGGCCCCCAATCCCAGCCCGACCTTCTCCTCTCAAGGCTCATGACAGGCTCAGGACAGGCCTTGGGTAGACAACTCCTGGCTCCTGTGGCTGTGTGGCTTTGGGCAGGTCACATCACCACTCTGACCACCAGTTCCACTTATCTGCAAAATGCATTAAGAATGCTGAACCAGGGCCAGGGATACAGCTCAGCAGCACAAGCACCTGCCTGGCAAGTGCAAGGTCCTGGGTTCAATTCCCCCTACCCAAAAAAAAAAAAAAAAAAAAAAAAAGCTGAACCTTGCAGGATCCGAATGAAAATGCCTACGGAGGCCAGGCATGGTATGGTATGCCTATATCCCAGCACTCAGGAGGCTGAGGCAGGAAGATCGGTTTTAATTCAAAAGCAGCCTAAGCTACAAAGTGAGTTCAAGGCCAGCCTGAACTGCATAGCGAGACCCCTGAGGAGGTGGCCCCTGGCAGGTGCTCCTGCAAAGAATGTCCCTGCTGTCCCATCCTCACCTCTGCCTGCTGTCCTTCATCGCAACCTTCACAGGCACCACCTCAATCCAAGCCCGGGGACTATTGCTGACTGCCCTCCGCCCTCACTTGCCTCTCCACAAGCTCTCTCCAAACCTACAGCGGGAGGGACAGCTCTGCTGTCAGCCTCCCCACCCCGCACCCTGGGGGCCTGTCCTTAGCTTTTGTATTCATCAGGACCCTCGCTGCAGCCGGGCGTGGTGGCACACACTCTGGGAGACCCAGGCAAGATCATCACAACTTCGAGCCCAGTCCGGGCTACGTGGTGAGGCCCTATCTCCAAATACAAAATGAAAAAAGGGCTGCAGATGTAGCTCAATACAAAGGCCTCGGTTCGGTCCCCAGTGCCACAGGGAAAAAAAAACCTCCAGTGGCCCCAGAGATGGACTCCTGTTCCTCCTCCCCGTGCCTTGATTCTCTCCACTCCAACCACAAGGCCGCCTGTCTCCTCCTCAGACAAGCCGCGCCCATCTGCACGCAGCTAACCCCTGCATCTAGAACGTTCTATGCCTGATCTCTGCAGTGTAACTTCAGCTTTTGGCTCAAATGTCGCCTCCCCAGCGAGCAGGCTATCCCTGCCCACTGCGAGCTCCAGCCTCCTCATCCTGAGATCCCAATGGGTTTTTCCCCTTTCCCGCAGTCCTCCCCAACAGGGAATTATCAAAAATCTTCTTCCTCCTTTGCTGGTTCACTTGCTCTTTGGCCCTTCCCCAGGCTGTGAAAACTGTGGATGTCAGCGTCTGCCCTTCGCTGTGCCCCAGCCTGGCTGGGCAGTTGTCTTCAAAACTCCCAAGTCTGCCTGGGGAATGAGAGCAGCAGGGCAGGGTTAACAAGGCCCCGGGGCATGGCAGCCACCCACAGGAAACCCCAGTTCTTCTTCCCGTTCTCAGTCCAGCGATCACAGCAGACAGTCATTTCCCATGAGCGAGCCTCTCCATTTCAGGGCCCAGAGAGACCCCAGAACAGGAAATCTCCCTTTCAGCAGTGAATCAGCCCCTCTTGCTTCTTGCCTAAAAGGCCCATTGCCCTAGAGAAGATGTGTGTGTGAGGTCTAACCTGGATGCAGTGGGCCTTGCGCCAACTTTCAAAGCGAAAGGGAGAGCCCGGGGTCTCCTCACCACTCCCGCAGGCTTCTTAGAGCTACTGTTGCAGAATCATCCTACTGTGAGAAAGAGGAGTGGCTTTCTCCAGGGAAAACACTGTGCCAGAGGACAACGACCCCTTCCCTCCTCTCCAAAAATGCCAGTTTACCAAATTTTCAGTCTCAGTTCTTTTTGTCCTTTAAGTAAGCCTACCACTGTCTCTCTGGATGACACTTTCCAGAAGGGTCCTCAGCCTCCCTGGGATTCTGCAATTCTGCCCCTGTGTCATGAAGCAAAGGCCCATCCCACAGGGACTGATCCACGCATCTGTAGATTCATAAGGGCTTGGCCTTGAAATGGGGCAGTAACACATTTTTCAAACATTATCTTCCCTCCATTGTACTGCTAGGCAGGCACAAGTGGCTCAGCGGGCACAAGCGACACAAAGGCACGCTGCTCCTTCCAGCCTCTATCTCATTCCCTCGGGCCTAACCATGTCCCCAAACTTGAGTCTAGGTTTTCAAGACGTCCATCTGTGACACTCCTCAGCTCTGACCAACTATGATTCTATCTGATCCCCAAGCAAAGAACAGCATTTGGTTTGAAAGAGATCTCCCAAATTGAGGTGAACAGGGCACAGAGTCAGGGGAGGGCAGTTAAGGTGGGAGGTAAGATGGCCAGGCTTCGTGGCCCACACCTGTAATCCCAGCACTCAGGAGGCTGAGGCAGGAGGCGTCGTTGTGAGTTCAAGATCAGCCTGAACTGCATAGCGAGACCCTGTCTCACAAAGACAAAATAAAAAAAGATAAAGCTAGGTCAGTCATAGAGTAGGAAGAGCCCTATGCAGAGGGCCAAATGAAAAATAAAACGGGTAAACTAGCCAGGGTATTCAGGCTCCGGCCTGAAATCCCAGCACTCTGGGAGGCTGAGGCAGGGGTCTGGGAAGCTTGGCTGTTTTTGTTTTGTTTTGTTTTGTTTTGTTTTAAAAAGTCTGGAGATGCAGCTCAGTGCAAAAGCCCTGGAGAGGGGGAGGGAGAGGAAGCAAAAACTGGGTTTTTTAATCTCGGATTTCCAGCGTCTAATTACAAATAAAACCGGGGGAGGTGGTGCACACCTGTCATCCGAAAGCATGGCAGAAGTATCCTGAGTTCAAGGTCAGCCTGGCCTACAGGACCCTGTCTCAGAAGAAATAAAATTAAATAAATAAATCACAAGATCAAGCCACACAAGGGCCCCATTTCTTACAGAACAGCTGCCTTCTATGTGGTCCCACTTGGCACAACTGTAGATGCCCTGGCTGGCCAAGGCCTCCACTATTCTTAACTTTCAGATAATTAGATCAAGCCCTGCAAATCCCCTGCAGAGTGTACAGGGCTGGGGAAGCGAAGAAAGGCCACAAGGCAGGCAGAGGGATCAGAGACAGGGCTATTTGACCTGGCGGGTCAGGTTCTAGCAAGTCCAACTGCATACAAATCGCACAGATCTGTTTGTATTTTGGGGAGCACAAAGCGAAGAACACAGCTGGAAATATATCACATGGCTAACACGGGTTACCTGGCAGGAGAGGGGTTCCGACTTTTTCTCTGCACCCTTCCACTCCTTTGTAAGAAGATGCATTGATTTTATAATTTGAAAGAAAAGCCAACAAATCACACCCCACCCCACCACCCCAGCACCCCCACCCCCGCCCTAGCTTAATGTTAATTAGTTTACAGCTCTTGGAAGACACCCTTCGAGGAAAAAAGCCTGCACCGAGCAGCCATCAGGATCGTCAGCCCCTAACAGCTCCAATGAGATGAGAGACCCGGTCCCCACGAGGGCTCAGGAGATGTATCATTACAACAGCGCCTGCCCCCCGAGACAGGCAGAGGGCAGCCCAGCTCTCAGCCTACAACTTCTCCGCGGTGGGTGCCAAAATGCCCAGGGCCTCAACAAGAAGTGCCCACTTGGGAAGGTAAAAGGAACACACAGTCTCCGCAAATCTTTTCAAAGAACAAGCAGGCCCGGAAAGGTGCAGTGAAGCAACCTGTAAAACACCACAGTAATCATCCGAGGAGCATGTTCTCTGCTGTGCTGGTCCCTGGCTAGGAGTTTCCGCCTACACACCCAGAGCAGCCGCACAATAAATCCACTCGTCTACTGCGGCTGCGGAACAGTACTGCCCAGGAGAACTTTCCATAATGACAGCCATGGTCTGTATCTCTTCTCCATGAGCAATTTTTCTTTTTCCTTTTTAATCCCACAGCACTGGAAACTGAACTCAGGTCTCGCCCACACTAGGCAAGGACTCCAGCACCAAGCTACATTCCCAACTATTTTTTGGACACAGGATCTTACTAAGTTGCCCTGGCTGGCCTTGAACTTGCCATCCTCCTCTCTCAGCCTCCTGAGAGTGAGCAGCTGGGATTACAGGTGTGTGCCACCTGCCTTGCTTGAATTTCTGTTTTTCTTAATGTAAATTTAAACAGTGGCAACACACAGTGGCAACCAAACTGGGAGACAGAGATACAGAAAACTTAAAATCAGAATAAGCCAGGCATGGTGGCGCATGCCTGTAATCCTCCCTTGGGATGCTGAGGCAGGAGGATCTTTGTGAGTTAAGAGTCCAGCCTGGGCTACAAAAAAAAAAAAAAACGAAAAAAAAAAAAACAGGACAATGGGACAGACATGCAGACAATTCAGAAAACATCTACCCATCCCTGTGTGCACTGAGGATCTGGTAGTTAGATTTAAGTCATATGATGCGAGGCCCAAAAAGTACACATGGACTTGTCCTCCATTCCTCCTTAGCCTGGCTTGGAAATTCTCAAACCTTCTGTGTGCATAAGCATTTCTGATCAAAGCTGAGCAACATTCATGGGCAATTTAAGGGAAACACCCACTCCCACCACCACCCCCATGCTAGACATTGCACCCAGGACCTCCTCTATGCTAGGAGGGAAGCTGTCTACCAGGGAGTACATCCTTAGAACCCGTAGGGATCTAAACAAAAGGCTGAGGAAGAGGGAGGACCTGGTTTTCGAGAGTGTAGATAAAACAAGGGGAATAGGGCTGGGGATATAACTTAGCAGCACATTGCCTACCTGCCAGGTGCGAGGTCCTGAGTTCAACTCCTGGTACCAAAAAAAAAGAAAAACACAGGGAAGGTGGCTCTCAAGGGGAGCAGGCTGGAGGGCTGCAAAGGGAGGCTTGACAGGTAAATAAAACCAGGTCAAATAGGAGGCACAGGAAGAGAGAGTCTGCAGGGACCTGACAGTGCTACCCCCAGGTGGAGACAACAGGCTTGGATCTGTCCTCCACACAGTGGTCTTAAGAAGCCCCTGGGAACGACCACAGGAAAGGGCAACAACTGGGCTTGTATTTTAGAAAGAGCCCTGTAGAAGTGGTATGTTGGGAAGGAAAGAAATCAGAGGGGAAAGCAGTGCACACTGGGGCCTTACTGTAATCCTAGCTAACTCAGAGGGCTGAGGCAGGATTGCCAAGAGTTTGAGGCCAGCCTGGGATATATACTGAATTCAAGGCCAGCCTAAACTACACATCAAGACACTTGTTTCCAAAAAAACAAAGAAAAAAAAAACTCAGAGGGACCATGTCAAAGAGCACACCAGGCATTTCAGACATCTGAACCCAGAGAATTACTTCCAGATATTGTACTGCGCTGGAAACAAAGCCATCCTCTCCATCCAAAAGGCTGTTTTTACTTCATTCTCTAGGATAAAAGTTCTTTGCATCACAGTCAAAAACCCAGTCATTCAACTGTTTTCATTCAAACTAAAGAGCTACTGTACCCCAGTGAAAACAGGACAATGACAGAGAAAGACCCAAACAGAGCACAAGAAGAACAGAAACAAAAAGGCAGGACTTTCTTATCTGGAGCAAGAGAAGGCAGGAATTTCGAGGCCTACGCAAAGTGCCTGTGCTCAGAGGTGGCTCTTTCAAAGCCTGGAAGGTCAAGTGTGGATGGAACAGCAAGAACACAGAGATGGGAAGTGAGCAAACCTGTCAGGGGCCAGCATCTGAGGATGTAAGGCCTGTGACCTTCATTCTGAAACCCAGGAATAACCAGGAGTGTGGTTCACTGGTATAGAACATGTGCTCAGCATGTGTAAGGTCCTTTGTTAAACAGTTACCAGCCGACAACGCCAACGCCTCACTCAGAGGCTGGTGCCCAGGAGAAACGAAAACATGTGCTTCACGAACCCTCGATACCCAAATGTTCACAGCAGCATGACTCAAAATAATCAAAATGTAGACATAATTCAAGAGATAAAAGGATAAACAAAGTACGGTATACACACGCAATGGAAGCCTGTAACCCCAGCTACTTGACAGGATGAAGTTCAACAACTGTTCAAGCCCGTGAATCTGAGACCAGCCTGGGCAACAATGGGACCTCATCTCAAAGTACAGTCTACAGTGCATGGTGGTGCACGCCTGTAATCCCAGTACTCAGGAGGCTGAAGCAGGAGGATCATCATGAGTTCTAGGCTAGTTTGGACTACATAGTAAGTTCAAAGCCAGCCTGAACTACAGATCAAGACTGTCTCAAAAAAAAAAAAAACTAAAAAAAAAAAAGGCAGCCAGGCGTGGTGGTGCACACCTGCAATCCCCGCACTTAGGAGGCTGAGGCAGGAGTATCATTGCAAGTTCAAGACCAGCCTGGGCTACAAAGTGAGCTCAAGGCCAGCCTGAACTGCACAGCGAGACCCTGTCTCAAAAAGGAAAAAAAAAAAATTCTGAGTACCAACCTGACACCACAAATGGAAAATTCCACACCAGATCTCAGGAGAGATCACAGTCAAGACAAAGACCCACTGAAAATATTGTCTTCTGAAATGGCCATCAGACTATGTGCATGAAGTGCATATGAAACAATGAATTTCACATTTAGACTTGGGCCCTTTCCCAAAAATAGCTCACATACATGCAAATATTCCAAAAATCTGGAAAAAATCCAAAACCTGTACCACTCCTGGCCCCAAGCTATTCAGATAAGAGATACTCAACCTGTAACTATTAGCCGAAACTTTCAGGTAGGAAAAAAAGTACTGGCATCTTTCAAAGACCTCCAATCAAGAACATTCCTTCTAATGCATTTAGCAGAACAAAAAGAGATGGTTCTCTTTAAAATTAAAAATGGGCCAGGGATATAGCTCAGCAGCACGGTGCGTGCCTGGCAAGTACAAGGTCCTGAATTCGATTCCCAGCACCAAAGAATTAAATTAAGTTTAATTTAAAATGGTCAATTTTAGATGGCAGGCTTCTAAAATAATATTCACATAAACATGTAATGTGGGTCAGGCCTCAAAAATGGGGAAAGCACAAGGTTTCCACCAGGAGCCATGAAGCTAAACTGCACGGACATGGGCAACAGGATTTTGCAAACAGACACATGCAGGATGATCCAGCCAGGCGTGGTGGCACATGCCTGTAATCCCAGGACTCGGAAGGCTGAGGCAGGGGGATCACTGCAAATTCGAGACCAGCCTGGGCTACAAAGTGAGCTCAAGGCTAGCCCGAAGTGCATAGTGAGACCCTGTCTCAAACAGACAAAAAAAAAAAAAAAATGCTCATTTCGTGAAAGAAAAATCCTCAGCCTTCTACATTGCCCAGCAATTTAAAAGTGTTTATAGTTATATTTTCTTAGAGGTTCCTTAAAAAAAAAAAATGACAGAAGGTCTCTATCTCACGTAAGTCCTTATAAACAATCCCTTTGTGAGAGTCTTCATTTACATACAACAGTGAGAATGAGGAGCCTATACTAATTAAGGTCTGGGGCTGGTTAGCAAATAGCTATAATTGTAGATTCCCGAGCATCCTGTCTCTGAAAACGTTATCTATACCCAGACAAAATCTCAGCAAGAACGATACTGCTCGGAATTTTAGTATCTCAGGCTTCCGCTGCATCTGTGCCTGGCTTCCAAGTGGCTCGTTCCCTTGTCCCGGTGACATTACACAGACATTTTATAAATGTTTTCAGCTTTGGCAGCCTGGCATCCACACATTACAATCATTATCGCAAAACGTACACATGGTAGGATCAAGATGCAAGCAGCCCATACAGGGCCGCCTTTGTACAGAGACACGAACTCAACGCACGGAGTCCGTCGCTTTTCAGAACTCAAGTCTCTGGCCTTCTAGGGGCTTCTTCTGACTCATGCCCGGTGGGGCCCAAATCCTGTAAGGACCTGTGCTGTGCTCAGTCTCGCAAAGACAATGCAAACTGACATCTCTCAGCCTGCTCTGTCCCTGAGATCTGTTTTGTTGGTTGGGTTCATGCGTGATCTTTGAGAAACTGGTCTGCATAAAGCACACTTCCAAATCAGGCATTATTGCTGGGGGGAAAAAAAAACCCCGGCTGGCAACACCAGGTGAGACCCAGCATCGAGATGGAGCAACTTCTTCAGGCCCAAGCATCCGAGATGCCAGAACAATTAGTGATCTACCTCCTGGACCCTGCTGGCATGTGACTTGGAACCCTTGGGATACAGCTCATGGTTAAAGACAAACAGTTAAAACCAAAAATAAAACCAGCACCCTACTTTGTCCACTTCATTGATCTATGTATGAGCCTCAGTTTCTTTACTAGGAAATGAGAACAACAACACACAGTACACATCACAGCATCGTTATGAAAATCAAATGAGGTAATTTGCAAATAATACCTGGCACCTAGTCAGTATTCACAAACAATGGGCACATTTTGACCATGCAGACTTTAGCTCCAGAAACCTCAGCAACCCAGGATATGGCTTCCTGACTACTATACACCTGACCCAAGTGACTTCATCAGAACCGTCCCTGGAAACAAACACCCTCCATGGCGACAGAGCTCAGTTTCACACAAGGACAGCTACCCAAGGACGTCTTTAAGCAAAGAGGAAGGTCTCCCTGGAAACCAAGGGCCTCTGTTCTCACTGACTCACCACACCAGGCAAGGGCTCCCTGGCACCTGAGAAATCATTCTCAACAGCTACAAATCAGCTCTCTCCCCTGTTGCAGAGGCCAATGAGACAGGAGGCCAGCAGTGTGGTGTAAGCTGTGGGAACCCGAGATCAAGACAGGCACTTCCACCTGGGCCCAGCCTGCCTGCCGGGCAACACCACAGAATCCTGCACTATGCCTCTGCCCTTGCTGGGTAAGGGCCTGTCTGCGTCCATCTCCCATACCTTCTTCCTAAAGGTGGCATGTGGGAGAAAATATAAAACACAGAAAGGAGGGCTTGCCCCTGCCAGACCTACCAGTACAAGCTCCTTGTCCTCCAAGTTGGTTCTAACCACAGCTAACATTTTCAGGCACACACCATGTCCTAGACACTCTTCTGGGCAAATTTCATCTGAGCTGACGTCCTGTACTTTTAATACTGTTTTGTCCCCAGTATTAGAACCCAGATGAAATCCAGAGCCTTGACATACTAGACAAGCACTATACCCCTTTCATATTTTATTTAGAGACAGGGCCTGTGTATCCCAAGCTCGCCTTAAACTTTCAATCCTGCCTCAGCTTCTCAAACAGCAGCTGGGATTAAAGGCACACACCACCACATCCACCTGGGTGGTGGCTTTTAAAACCTCTGTACAGCCAGGCATGGTAAGACACGCCTGTAATTCCAGAACTCTGAGAGGCTCAGGAAGGATGGCAAGTTCAAGCCCAGCCTAAGCAACTTAGTGACTTAGTGGGATCTTGACTCCAAAGATAAAAAGGGGCTGGGCATGAAGCTCAGTGTGAAGGCCCTGGTTTCAGTCCCCATTATGGCTAAATAAAAAATGAAGTAAAACCAGGAATGGTGGCACACGCCTGTAATCCCAGCACTTAGGAGGCTGAGGCAGGAGGATCGCCTCAAGTTCAAGGCTGGCCTGGGCAACATAGTGAGTTCAAGGCCAGTCTAAACTACATAGCTGGGCCAGGCATGGTGGCACATGCCTGTAATCTCAGCACAAGTGAGCTCAAGGCCAGCCTGAACTGCAAAGTGAGACCCTGTCTCAAAAAGACCGAAAAAAAAAAAAAAAAAAAAACATACCAGGACACAGTGCACCAATGAAAAAGGTTTCTCACTGCTGGAGTGGGGCTTTTCAAATAGTAAGGGGAAAAGGCTAGAAGTGAGCCTTGGAGTGATGGGAGAACTAGAGATCAGCATTACAAACTCATGTCTACGTACAGCAGACACAGCTGGGCACCCGGGGAGGTACATGAAGGTCTGTGTGTGTGCACTCTGAAGATGCACATGTGTTTCCTTGCTGTCAGCTCAGAGAATCCAGGCAGCCGAAGACATTCATTCCAGTAACCGTGAGCATACCTGGCACCAAGTCTTGGTCTCTTAACACCAATCGCCAATAAAAGATGTAAGGGTGCTTGGAAAAATGGCTGAATCTAGGGCTCCACATTCAAGATGAGTCCAGCACCCCTTGTAGCATCAGAAAGGAAGTGCTCAAGGACCAGGTCCCACAATGCTGCAGGCTGTCACAGGCACACTGGAGCCATCACACAGATAGAATCCTCCACCGCCAGAGTAAGAGCAATATGCAGTAAAATCAGTAAATAACATTGGATTATAATGCAAAATCTAATTATCCTTGGGCCCTTACAAATATAAGAGAATAAAGAAAAACAAATCCACGGCTGTGACCCAGAAGCATTCCAAGTAACTCCCGCAGACACTCTGCCCTCCTTGAGGAAGTAGAGCATCACACCTCCTCTGCCAGGGCAGCTAGAGCACAGTTACTTCCCTCCAAGGAGCACTACATGCAAAGGGAGGAAATCTCAGCCACAGCCAGCAGTCAAGTTCAACACCCACAGAAATAAGGCCACTGATAATTAAGGGCCCTTGATATAATGCTACGGGAGCAGCACTTCACCTCTGTAGCCTTTCTCCCCAAAAGTGATGACCCCAAACCAGGCACAGTGACAAGATAGCTATAATCCTGGCTACTCAGCAGGAAGCTGAGGCAGGGAAGATCACACAAGTTCGAAACCAATTGAGGCAACCACAGTGTGATCCTGAGAAACACTGAACAAATCCCAGCAGAGGGGCATCCTACAAAAGGCCTGACGAACCCTCCTCAAAACCATTAGGTCATCAAAAGTAAGGCAAGTTGGCCAGACATAGTGGTTTATGTCTATAATCCCAGCACTCAAAGAGGCTGAGGCAGGAGGACCGCTGTGAGTTCAAGACCAGCCTATACTACATAGTGAGACCCTGTCTCAAAAAGAAAAAGGAAAGTTGGAGCTGTCCCTGCCAGGAGTACCCTGATGAGACATAACAACTGAATAGAACATGGTATCATGGATGGGGTTAGGAGACAAAAAAGGGATTTTAGGCAGGGCATGGTACTACATACGTGCAATCCCAGCCTCTCTGCAGTCCCACTCAGCCAACAACCTGAGGCCAGAGGATCCCAGGTTCAAGGCCAGCCTAGACAACTCAGCAAGACCCTGGCTCAAAATGAAAAATAAAGCTGGACATGGTGGCGCACACCTGTAGTCCCAGCACTCAGAAGGCTGAGGCAAGAGGATCCCTGACAGTTCAAGGCCAGTTTGGGCTACATAATGAGTTTAAAACTAGCCTGAACTACATAGTGAGACCCTGTCTCAAAAAAAAGAGCTAAAGAATAAGGGGATGTAGCTGGGGATGTAGCTCAGTGTCACAGCACTTGCTTAGCATGACAAGGCCTTCTGAGGAACTGGGGGTAGGGAGGTCCTTAATGGAAAAACTCAGGAAATTTGTTTTTTGGGGTTTTTTTGTTTTTTAATTTTTGAGACAGAGTCTCACTACGTAGTCCAGGCTGGCCTGGAATTTGCCGTGTTTCTCCCACCTCAGCTTCAAGGATGCCAGGATTATAGGCATGTGCTGCCACACCCAGCAGGAAATCTGAATAAAGGACAGGATTTACTTATGTAATGACATCAATCCTGATTCAGTAATTATGATAACTATGTCATACCAATGTGTGATGCTAATAATGGAGGGAGAGATATAAGAACTCTCAGCTCTGTCCTTGCAAATTTCCTGGAAATCTAACACGATGAATAAAATGTATGGGTTTGGGGTTTTGATTTTTTCTTTTTGAGACAGTGTCTCACAATACAGGTCAGGCTGGCCTCGAACTTGCAATGATCTTCCTGCCACAGCCTCCTAAGTCCTGGGGTTACAGCCGTGCACTACCACAACGGCCTTTATTTTGAAAATAAACTCCTTCAAGTCTAGGTGGCCGGGGAAAGACTGTATGACATCTGTGATGAACCTGAGTCACAGGAAACAGCAGCGGGACCCAAGACAGCGTGTTCTGGGCAGAGGACACACTGGCCCCGAGGACAGGAGGGCAGGCACAGGATCATCCCAGGAGGCAGGTCACCGTGCCTTCAGACCCAAGCTTTAAGGTGCCAGGTCAGTGGAGGGAGTCAGCAAAACAAAATGAAGAACATTCTGGCTGCTGAAGAGAGAGGCAGGAAACAGGACACCAGACAAAAAGTCACGACGGTCACTCGTTATCAGTCCCAGTCGAGGCATGGGGGGGGGAGCCCCTGGGAGACAAGGTAAAAGCACCCAGGTATGTGCCATCTATGGGAAAAGCTGTCTCTACACACAGAGAGGGGCTGAGCAGCCCAGCATCCGGACTTGGTGGCCATCTCTGACTGGGACCCTTCTGGAAAAGTCTCCACGCAGGGATCCGGGGCACTCACTACAGGTACATCTACCTCCTGGGGGCACTCTCAGGTTGGTCCTTACCACCTGCGAGATGTTACCATCTGGAGTGTCAGTTTCCCCATCTGTAAAGTGGGAAGGACACTTCCTACTTCAGGAGAACAGGAGTCGAAATAGAGAAAGCCCCAGGGTGAGCACCAGCCTTCACAAACACACGTATCATTTTTATAAGAAAATGGGTGGCCGGGCGTGGTGGCGCACACCTGCAATCCCAGAACTTGGGAGGCTGAGGCAGGAGGATCGTCACGAGTTTGAGACCAGCCTGAGATACAAAGTGAGCTCAAGGCCAGCCTGAACTGCATAGCAAAATCCTACCTCAGAAAGATCCAAAAAGAAAGCCCAGGGTGGAAGGAGTCTAGGAATCTCCCCCAACAGCCCATTCTATAGACAGAAGCAGAGACCACCTTCCCTCCACCCCCCACGTCTCCCCTGCTCACACGGGACTCGTGCTACCACAAGGAGCCAACTGGCACTGGCTCCCAGGGCCCTGCTATCTCCAAACAGCCCTTGAGGATGGTCCTTCTTTGCTCCTGTGGGGGGCCCAGGGCTCTCCAGGCTCAGTGGGCTGGGCTGTGATAAGGTTGGGGTGCGAGTGGCTCCCCACCCTGCCTACCCCTGCCTGCCGCAGCTGGGCCTCACCTGACCATCTGCCCCTCAGCTTGACCCAAAATGACATGCTGTCTTATAAAAACCCTTGAGAGACTTTCTATTTCAGAAGCCTTGGGGAGTCGCTTCTTGCGACATTCTGGCCCGATGAGTCTCCTTGCATCGGCCCCACCGCACTCCACGCTCAGCAATGGGGCCAGGGAATCCAACCCCATGGGACAGCCATGCAGTTTAGAGATGTACATTTTAACCAACATCCAAAGATAGGAAAAATGCTCCACTAGCCACTTAAAAAAGCAATCTGGGGCTGGGTATATATAGAGAGCTCAGCGGCACAGCACCTGCCTGGCAAGCTCGAGGTCCTGCGTTTGATTTCTGGTACCAAACAATAAAAATAAATAAGTCTGACTTTTATTAAAAAGTAAAATAGAGCCAGGCATAGTGGTGCATGCCTATGATCCCAGCACTTGGGAGGCTGAGGCAAGAGGATCATCGTGAGTTCAAGGCCAATCTGGGCTACAAAGGCCAGGGCCCACCTTAACTGCATAGTAAGACCCGGTCTCAGATAGATAGGTAGTTATATACATACATACACACATACAGGCATGCATGCATACATGCATGCAAGCAAGCACCCTGAAGGCAAAAGTGAGAAGCCTCAGAAATCTCTCACAGGCCAAAGGAAGAGCACCAACCCTCAATCAGAAGCATGGAAAGGCTACTACAGCCTGTGGGCACAACACAGGCTGTGCTTGCTCTAATTTGTGTTTGGCCCTAAATGCAAACTTGCCCCGCATTCCAGAAAGCCCTGCATTTCCTTTTTATCTCTAACCAAGACCACCGCTTTCCAATGAAGTGGGCCAACCTCATCCCACTTCTGAGATTCCAGAGGGGCCTGTTGTTGAAATCAGGAAACCAGCAGCAGCTGCGAACTCCAGTGGCTTCCAGAACATGCTTTAAATTCTGATTCCTGAAAGACTCACCCTGGGGAGAGGTAGCCAGGCATCCTCAACCGGGACACACGTCTACAATTTACTGCTGGGACAATTCCTACACAGCCAGCCAGGGGAAAAAAAATCAAAGAGACTTCTCTAGAAATTAGGCCCATCCATCAAGGGGTCTGCATCTTGCAACCCGAGGAGTGGCGAGAGGTGAGCTCAGCTGGCCACACTTCAATGCTCTCCAACAACAAAAAGAAATTCCCCTTTCCTCCTCAGCGCGGGAATAGAGAATGCAAGGTTTTTACTCACCTTTGGAGCGAGTAGAGATATCCATGCCCTCTACCACCTCCTGTTCTGTTTTTATTTCCTCTTCAGCCAAGCTGAAACAGAGCAAATTACGTTCATGTTTAGGTAGGCTAAGAACCCGCCCCATGGGGGCAGCTGTTGAGATGCCTGGCCAGCAACCCGCCGCGAAGACAATGCCCCAGCCTCATCCAGGGGTGGGGAAGGGAACACACCTGATTTTCGCAGTGCTAAGATTCCTGAAGGACCTCTCTAAAATGAGGCGCTTCTTTCATAATCCTAAATCAAACTACTTGCCACGTGCCATGCTATTGGGGGATGCAAAACAGCCTGTCTCTCTCCATACACAACTACAATCTGCCCCCTTGGGCCCAGGGGAAGCCAGCCTTCAAATAAACAAGTTTCTCACGGTTAACACCAGGTTCCAAAGCAGATGGGTTGGAGGTGTTGCCCAGGCAGGGTACCCAGAGTTCTGATCTCTAAATTCTGTAAGGTAAAGCACCTATCCTTAGACCTCCCCGCTAAATTTTCCAATTCCCTGATAAGGCAGGAGTGTGAAAAATAAAGGTATAGGTTAAATTACACAGTACTGTAGAAAAATGTGCCCAGACTAGAAGCCAAAGCACTGGTCTCAAAACAGTGCAAACCACCAGCATGAACCCCAGGAATTAGAACAGGTCTCTCTCTGCACTCCCACCCACCAGTGCCTCCTCCTAGTACAGAGGCCTTTGAACTAATCACCCCTCAAACACAAAAGTGGAATGAGGAAGCTTAAAAGACAGGCTGCGAGTGGGGCTCAGGGAGCAAAGGGAGAAAAGTGGGCCCCCTTGGCTGGGAAGGTCTGTATTCCAGAGCTCTCTCTCTCTCCCTCCCTCCCTCCTTCCCTCCCACCCTCTCTCTCCTTCTCTGTCTCTCTCTCTTCCTCCCCCTCCCCTTGCCCTCCTCCCCCCTCTGCTGGAACTGGGGTTGAACAGTGAGCAGGCCATTTCAGGTCTTTCCCCCGGGACACCTTGCATGCCAAACCAAAGGAAAAAAATGAAGTTCTGCTTTTATAGGTGCAACTGTTGTGACGTGCTAGAACTTTCCAAGCACTCGGGCTGACACTGCTGTGGCAGGAATCTGAGCAATCACTAGATGTCTTTCCATCAGACCATGGTTTAACAAGAAGAAATGGGTTCATCACCAATTGATAGGGCTGGAATTTTCCATTTGGAAGACTGAAAGCCAGGACAGGAAGAAGGCTGGAGAAGAATGTCCTGTCTGTGTTCCGCGGTCTGGGACAGTGACAAGGCAAAAGATGAGTCCAGAAAGGCAGCCTCAGGCCTGGAACCTCAGGGTAAGATGGAGACGTGTTTAGGAGAGTTCCAGGTTTGTTGGGAGGAGAGAATTCAGGATGGGAGCTAGATAGAAAGGAAAAGATTATAGCTCAGAATCAAATTATAGGAGCATGGAGGCCTCCAACTTAACCAGTCCCAGCAGAGAGGAGAAGAAAAAGCAGTGCAGGCTTCAATCGGAGCATTAGCACATTTAGCATTTTGATACTGAACCGCGCTGTTTCATTTACACAGCATCTGTAGAGAAACCAGGGACACAAATCACCAAAGA
>PVLD010009332.1:50000-77609 GCA_004027595.1 Dinomys branickii
ATCGGTAGCTAAGCTATTTATGCAGGATTCTTAAAATGGCGTCTGGCAACACTGCCTCACTCCTGTACTGAAGCTAAAATGGTAGCAGTTTGTTCAATAGCTGAGCTTGTGTTTAAGCAGCCCTGCTAGTTTCAAAGCCACCTTCCTAAATATCAGAACTAGGAAAACCTCAACCAAAGGACACCAACAACCCAATGTTAGAAGCTTTGAAAAAAAAACTGCAATGACAGGGAGTTTATGAAGTCACAGGTTCCTAAGGAAAAGCCTTCCCTTTTAGATTCTGAGCCTTCAACAGGAGCTCTGTGGTGGGGCCCCCTTGCCCTCGAATTAGGTGGGTGGAAGGTTAGGAATTACGCAGCCCCACAGCATAAAGTGCAGACAGACAGGTGTCTGTGTGCCGACACAAAAATGTTCCAAGGGAACAGGCTTGGGAGGAGGTGCGGGGAAAGAAGCCCATTCCCCCTTCTCAGTTCATGGGAAACCAGCTCAAATTCATACCACCAAGCAAAGTAAAATGAAGGTTCTTCTAGAACAGTGGGCACCTGAAAAGCTAAAATAAAACGGCTGCTTATTAAGCCTGAACACGGGCCCCCAAGTAGCAGCCCTCCACGGCAGCCACTCCTGAGACAGCTAGCACGAAGGAAAGACAATCTTGCGGAGGAGAAACCCAAGTCAAACGTCCCCTTCTCCAGTGCACAGGATACTCACGAATTAGATTTCTGTCTACCCCCAAGAGAGCCCTAGGCATTAACAATGGGTTTTGCAAAACCCCCACTTTCAGAGGCCGAATAGCCTCATGGTGGCTAATGTCATTTACTGGTAAGGTCTGAGAACTGGCCTCGGAATTCCTCTGTGCTGGGAGTGGGGAGTTTCAAGGTGACTGCTTTCCAGCTCCAGAAGAGAAAAGAGGGCACGGCGCTGAAGGCCAACCCAGGGCAAGGACGGGCTGCTGGCTCGGTGCCGGCCGGTAGGTAGGTAGGTGATCGGATGAGGAGGGACAGCCTGGCAGGGTGCTGGCTGCAGAGCTGGCAGGGCCACCACCTGCTTGTTTGTCTGTAAGGCCAGCATAGAGGGGGAAGGGCAGCCATAGTCTGGCCAAGGTGAATCCTTACTTGTTTTTGCATTTTAAGAATAGAATGCAGGGTTCCAAACATCCTCCCCTTCCACACCTCTGCTGTGGGATGAGAAAGGTCCCCTGGAATGTATCTTCCTTTTGGGGTCAACCAGAGGCAACCTGAGATCTAGGGCTGACAATGTTTTGCTGCCTCTGCCAGGAGCTCAAGGAAGGGAAGCAAAAGTCCGAGAGATCACACGTTTGAAGTGCTTGGGCTTTCCAAAACCCACCTTTGCCTTCTGGGTTTTTTGGGTGATTGTCACCCAGCTTTCTACCAGGTGACTTAGTCTCCCCCATACCTTGTAAGATCTCATGTAGTTTCTCTACTGGCTCTCCCAGGGAAGAAAAGGGGGAATGTTTTGTTTAAAAAAGGGGTTACATGAAAGAAAGGGGGGGGAGTTATTGTTTTCATCCCTAAATTATAACCCAAGAGGCCACATTGTTTCTTTCTTTCTGACTCAAATCTTTGTGCCGTTAATTACAAAAGTAACTGGACTTGGCTCCAACAGGCTAACTATGTTCATGTTCTGCAATTAGAAAAACTCTGAAGAAAGTTTACTGAGTGATTATATATAATTAATTCCTAGTTACAGACTGAACACTGACCATTTTCTGGAGCTAATAAAAGCTGCTGCTCCCCCTCCCCCATGTGAATGCCATTTAATTTCCGAAAGCAGAAAGTGCATCCATCCTGGAGTGTCTTGAAGGAAAAGAGAGAGAGAGAGAGAGAGAGAGAGAGAGAGAGAGAGGAATCAAAAGCTCCAGTGTGTCTGTGTTTGTTTCTTGCAGCTGTGCATCCTCTTTGGGGACTGAGGAGGCAGAAGGAAAAAGGAAAACAGCCCATCCTTCTGTTCCTCCCTCTGCAATTTACAAATGTGGCAGAGGGAACATTCTACCTTGATGAGAAAAAGAAAGGGGGAGGGGAGGCGCTCAGGAATGGAATGCAGGAGACTCTTCAGCTTGGCCAACTGCTTTTCCTAAAAGGAACAGAGATGGTGGAAATTTCCAGAAGACAGATCCTCAGTCCACCCACTGCAATTGTCAATCTTTAACAATTTCCGCCAGGTCCACTGGTGTGAGCGTGAGAGGAGGAGCCGCACTGGGGTGTTCTGTGGGACAGGACTGTCCCTACCCGGTCCTACTGCAATGCAGACATTTACTGTTTCTCTTCAGTAACTGGAAAACAATGCTACTTGGAAAGTAATTAACTTTGTACTGACCCATGGTTGGTGGTAGCCATAGTACCAGAGGAAAAGTATCCCAGCTTGCCCCAGAGCTGGGAACCTGCTAGGGCTGCACACTTGAAAACAGATCTTGGCTTTCCAAACCTGTAGGAGCCATTTTAATGCAAGCTTTCAGAGGACTAATGCATTTGCCCTTAAGCTTCCTTCCAGCCCAACAAACACAGTATTATGCAAACGTTGAAGGCACCAAACCAGGAGTCTTGTGATTAGATATTGTTCTAGGGAGGCCACAAGAACCTCAATATGCAATTTCCACTTACAGCAAGGAGATAAGAACAAAGAAAATAGCTAAGTGTGTGAACTTGTATGGGGGATCAGGGGTACTGTGCAGTTTGAAGTAGATGTGGTAAACTACCCTCACTTTTATTCTAAAACGCTCGCTCACCTTACACAGACTCAACTCCTAATGCAATGCCACTTCTTATTAAAGGAGCCTTTTTCCAACTGGTGTCAAAAGTTTGGGTTGCTGGGCACTAGAAAAAAAGCTTACTAACTCCATAAAGTTAGCCTAACACACCCAGTAAATATATTTCCACATTTCCAGTCATGCTGAGTTGCTCTCCAAACTGAAAATTTATGTGGTGAACTCTCAGAGAAATTCCAAAGGTAATGCTAAGCAAAAGGCTACTTTTTGTCATTTTTAAATTCTAGCCACAACATCAAGAGATCAGGGGAAAATGGAGAAGGTGAGAAATAAATCCTATCTATGGCCAGTGTACATACAGATGGATGGAATGATTAGGCTTGGAAAAAAGGCTGAGTCTGATGGCCAGTGTGCCTCTGAATCAAAACAAGTTTGGTGGTGGATGAGATTTTGCAATATATATGTAAGAATCCTAACACCTAAGTACTGATACCCCACCCACACATGCAGGCCACCACCAGCAACCCCCCCCCAATGTCTACAGGGCTGTGATTGTAAGAACAAGCAGTTTCATGACATTCCACAAGCAGATCACCTACCCAGAGTTCTAAAATGCAAACAAACCCAATTAAAGGTCTATAAGCAAGTCATAATGAACTGAACATTTCTGCCCAGGCTGAGGGTAAACAGGAAGTGAAATCTTCAATCCTGTCTGCAGGTTATCAGGAAAAACTGGATTCAAACAGTCACTTAAACTCAACACACTCTTTAAAAGCCCTTATTTTGTTTCCACTCGTGAAGCCCCCTCCCAACTCCTGCAACCAAGACCCCCTCCTACAAACAGATACCAAATGTTTCCAAAACTCTTGATACATGGTCACAGAGGAAATGGTTTGCTTACTTACCCAACAAATGGTCAAGCAACCGTCTCATTTTTCCACAGTTAGGAAGAGAGAACAGGCTGGCAGATTTGGGACTTGATCAAAAAGGAAATTTTTTTTAAACAGTTACATGGTATTATTAAAAACACACACCATCACCACAACACAACTCAACAACTGGATATGGAATGCTGTCATGAACCACACACGATTTTATTTCCTCTGCACTCTATCACACCTGACAGAGAATGATACAATGTAAAAAAAAAAAAAAAAAAAAAGATGGGGGCAAGGAAAATGAAAATAAAGATAAAAGATACATTAGTTCATTGAAAACCATGCAAGAGTAGAAAGCTAAAGCAGAGTCCTCCCAGATTTCTGCAGGATGTTGTCCAAGATCTTCCCCCACCCCCTACCCCAGAGTCCCCATCCAAAAACTTCCTCCAGAGCCTACAAAACACTTTCAGAAACATTTGCTGGCTGTAGGCTGGCTTGCAGAACACTCTGTATCAAGCTAGGTCAGGAAAAAAGGCTGAACAATGTAGTTGCTCCAGTGAGAAGCTCTGCAGAGGAAGAGAAAGACCATGTACAGACGCCAGCACCCACCTAGGCCCAAGGAGCTGCTCTCAATTCCCTAGCACTGCTCTGCTCAGAGCTGGGTTCTGTTGCAAACACGGCCTGCCTTGTCAGAACTCACTCCAGCCTTCCCAGAACCTCTTTGGAGAGGCAAACTTGCCTGCCCTGCTGTCTGCCATGAGTGCTCCTTGGAGAGGAGCCTGCTTGCTTACCTTCCATTTTCTTCCCCAGCAGGCATGTGACACAGAGCAGACAATAGTGCAGGGGGGAAACTGCTCAGAGAGAGACAGAGAGAGGGGGGGGAAAGAGGAGAAAAAAAGCTTCTCTTTTGGCATAGCAGGATCTAGCTTCAAACTATTCCAGAAACACCATGCACTGGTGGAAGAAAAGGTGTGCCAGGCCCTTGCCAGTTTGCAAAATCAAGCTAAGGCTAATGGCTACTTAGCCATGTGACCCAAGAAAGCAAAAAAAAAAAAAAAAAAAAAAATTCTCTCTAAACAGTTCCAAGTTAACATAAGTGCTCTGGGGGCGAGTGTGGCACGGCCAGCCACAGAGAAATCACACTGCTCGCCCACAACTCGGATGTCTCAGAGGGAGGGGGAAAAAGATGGTTAAAAAGCCGAGCTTACCTCTGTGGATGCATTGTTAACACTGTGTAATGTCAATACTTATAAAACATGGAGGACAGGCTCCTAGTTCTCACAGAAAAAGGGTTTGGCACTTCGGCTGATGATCTGGCCGCCTAATAAAAGCTCATCCCCGATTGGCTGCCCCGGCAAATCGGAGTGTAAAGCCGCGCCGGATTGGCTGAAACACTTCCTGAGCGATTATCTTTGTGAGGCTCGGGTGAGCAAGAGCCATCCTGTGCATAGAAAAAGACAGGCTAAGCTAGGCCTTTTGCAGCAAGAAAAACTTGGGAAAGGGGCCCCCACACGCACTTCTCCCACACTCTGGCTAGATTTTCCGGCACTAGCAAACCAGTGCAGCCAGCCTGACCTGCTCAGGCAAAGCCCGGGGCCCTGAAGCCACTAAGAAGAGAGCTTTTGGGGTGGGCTGAAAGGGTTCACCCTCACCTGCCCCCACAGCGATGGCCCTTTGCTAAGGAGGAAGGCTCACCCTCTGCTAGAACAATTCAGCAGTGGTTCTCCAAGGGCAAAGGGAGCTAAGTGAGAAGCCCCAGGGAAGCAGCCAAGGGGAGAGAGAACAGGGGCAGGAAGCAGGCCTCTGAGGAGAAACGGGCAGCAGGGGAGAGCCAGGAACCAGCAAAGGGCAGTCTGGCTTCCCAGAGGAAAGAGGAGTCAGCGGCAGCGGGGAGGAGGGGAAGAGTGGTCAAGTCTGCATTGTCACTGTCAAAGTGCCTCCTCCTGGAAAAGCAGGCCAGGCAGCCATTTGCCTGGCTCGGAATCGAACCTTTCGCCCTCCCCCCCCTACTCTGTCAGTCCTCAAAGGAAAAACCAAAATGGGTTCCTGCCTCCCTGCCAAGATGCCAAGGGGGGGCCCCTCGCCATGCTTACCCTAAGAAAAGCCAAATGCGCTCCTAGCAGGCCTCATGCCTCCATCTACAAACTTCCCTTCCCCTCCCGGCCCCCTCCCCCACCGCTGAGGCCTGCTAAACCTGTCAGTTAAACAAAAATCTGACTTCCGTATTAGTCTGCGATGCCTTCAGCTTCCTGCCTGTTAACCCTCTCTCGGACTCTGTGCCTGGCTGGGAAGGACTAGGCCCTGAGATCACAGAAAAGGCCTGTGGAAAAATACCAGCTGCAGCTCTCCCGGCAGATGCAGAAAGAGAGAGAGAGAGAGAGAGAGAGAGAGAGAGAGAGAGAGCGCCACTGTCTCTTGCCTCTGCTTCCCAAGGAGGCGTGTACCTTCTGAATCCAGGGCACAGGCAGTGCCTCTCGGTCTGAGAAGCCATTTAAATCCAGAGGGAGAAAGAAAGATGTCAAACCCGGCCGGGAAACAAGAACCCCCATTATAGTCAGGCCTATACACCCACAGGTTAGCTCTTCCTGCCACATTCATCCCTGTATGTGTGCGTGTTCTTGGGGAACTGGGCCCTCCTCAGCGGGCAGACAAATCCCATGAGCTTCATAAGGATTCTTGCTTCAATTTATTTCCAAAGAGAGCGGTTCCTTTTCGTCCCCTAGGGCAGATGGAACAGCTATTTCACACACAGCCCTGCACTTGGCACCCCCCCAAACCCCCATCTCTGGCACTGCTCCCCAGTAAAATATTAACTAGTTTTTCAGAGCCGCTTATAATTCCACCCATTTCAATAGTATTAGTAGGTCAATGCCTATTTTCTCCTAAGCTGCCTTTGTAGAGATGGTAAATCAAACAGGATCTTAAAATGTCCAAGCTTTCTTTCTTCTACATTTTATTTTTTCAACAAAGTGCTTAATTAACAAGATTTAAAAAAAAGAAACTCAGCAAGCAGGAACAACAGAAGCTAAATAAACACCTTTCTTTAGGGGCTGAGGAAGCTGCCTAGGTTGACAAAGCTGTATGCCAGGAGGTAAAACTAGGGAAAAATAAAGTCTCCCCTCTATTCTTAAAATTAGGACTTGAGAGCTTTCTGGTCCTGTACTGTGCCCAAAGAAAATGAAGAGCTGGTCATTTACTCTCTGCCCTTCCCTGTGGACAACAGATGCCCACTGCAAGTCCATCAGTTCTTCCTGGCTGGGAGTCCTATAGCAGACAAGCACAGGGTCAGGATCCAGCCAGAAAACCAGACACACTGAACTGCAGGGCGGGGCCCAGGCTTCTAGAAAGGAACAGGATCTGAGTGCCTTTTAGGCTACCAGGGCCCGGGATGCAGAGAAGCACACCACCACCACCACCACCACCCAGCCAGACAAAAGTGCAACACTCAAGACAACAGGCCTCGGCCTCCCCAGAGGCTGTTTCTGGGGACAGAAACCAGTGCTGGGACCAAACATGGGCAGAGACGGTGGCCAGAGCTACTCAGAGTCTGCCCTCCCTCCTGGCTGTGTGGGAAGTAGCTCTTCACCAAAAATCTTTGTTTCTTCTGTGGGTGCTGCGCTTTGGGGTGTAACAGAAAAATGGAACCAGGGTTCGTGGTGAGCTCACATGCAACCAACTCCACGACTCACGACGGAAATGAAATATTCTGCTGGTGTGCACAAAGTGGATTTTAACCTAGGACGAAAGCTCCTTGCATAAGCAGCCACGAGGGCTCAGGATATAGCTCACGAGGGCTGGGGATATAGCTCAGTTGAATAAGCGCTTGCCTGGCAAGTGCAAGGTCCTGAGTTCGATCCCTGGTACCGCAAAAAAAAAAAAAAAAATGTGTGCATAAGCAGCCACGGCATCCTCCCCCTCTCCCCAATAACTTGATCACTTGAAATGTCTTCTGGGGCAAAGAACAGGAGCTGCCGGCATATTCTGGCAGCTCAGACCAGTTTGAGGAATGCTGCTGGCATTTGGGTAGGTCTGAGGTTATCTGGAAAATAGCAATTGGGCTGGGGACAGAAACGAGGTATGGTGGCAGATGGAATCCTGGGAGGGACGCAGGTTAAAAGAAACCCTGGGGCAGGCCTGCTAAGAGCCTCTCCTGGCCCTGATGGAATGTGGCTGATACGCAGGAAATAAAACCCAGTGTTGCTGGCCTCAACCTAGAGATCCATTTGGTAGCCCTGCTTAAGGCTCAGCCGCAGCAACTAGTAAATCAATGCTGTACACAGACTAGTTTCAAGCAGGCAGGCAGCATTGTTAGAGACCTGGAACTGGGCCCAGAGAGGTGAAATGAGCTGCTTGAGGTCACACAGCTGGTGAGTGCCAAGGGTTCAGACTTCCAGGCAGTACTGACTCCATAGCCCTAAAGCCTGTGCCTTCCCTGGACTCTTATTATAAAGACACAAAAGCAAAGCCAAACCAAACACAGCAGAAAACGAAGCTAAATTCTCCAAATACCAAACGCAAGACCTGGTCCTCTTTCAGGAGGCCCACCCTTAAGATGGGCTTTTAGTATAAAGGAGCTGAGACTTTATATTCATCCAAACACCCTTTTATTATGGGCTAGGGCCCAGAGAAAGCTGCCTTCTCTACAAACCTCAAGCAAAAGGACAGGGAGAACACATCGCCCGTTACAACAAGGCTGTTTATATTTCTTGAAATCAGTAGTTCCCAGCCAGGGGCAATCTTGCCAAGGGACATTTGGCACAGTCAGGAGACTTTGGGGTAATCACTACTGGGGGAGGGGCCCTGCAAAGTGCCCACAGGGCACAGGACAGCACCATACAAAGAATTACGTGACCCAAAATGTGTTACTGTGTGGAGGCTGGGAGTCCCTGGTCTACACTTGAAAAGGAAAAAGTAAAATCCAGCCATTGTGCCTCCGAACAGGAAAAGCCAGCACAGGCCTAAATAAATAGGTTCCTTGATGATTTTAATAAGCAATGAGCTAACAGGAATACATTAAAACATGTCTCTCTTAATATTCCCAGGGAACAGAGAACTAGGGTGACAGAATGGGGCTTTAAAAAATCAGGCAGAGTGTCACGGTGGTATGGCCAGGCTTCGAGGAGGAAGGGCTCCCCGCAGCTCCCTTCCCCAGGCCTCACTAGGCAAGGCCTGGCCGCGCTGGACGGCTCTCCAGCCCCTGGCCAGCAGCCAGGCGAGCAGCACGAGCAGCGGCCTCAGCAAGCTGCATCCCGAGATAGCCTGCGCGGCTGGCAGTGCAAATAAGCGCGCTTGGAGTTATCTGCCCCCAGCGAGCAGCAGGCTCCTGCGTCTGTTACGTCTGTTACGCAAAACGGACAAGGTTGAGGCAGGGGAGTGTTTAAAAGCCCTTATTTTGTTTGGTTTTGTTCCCTTTTGGCCAATGAGAAGGGAGGCCAACTTCGGGCTGGGGACAGAAAGGCTCACCTTCCGGGTGGGCGGAGAACTGGCCGCATCAGGTTACAGCCACCAAGAGGCAGAGAGGATCTGTCCCTCCTTGGGAGGAGAGGGGAGGTTTGGTTGGTTTGTTTCATGGCGTGTTTTTGTTTTACTTCTCTCTGGGAGGGACTGGCAGGAGGATTAAGCAAGGGATGCCAGGGAGAGTCACAGGGCTGGAGGAAAGGGCGGGCGGTGGATGGATGGATGGTGTGTGCTCCATCGGGCAGATGGTCACAGCTCAGCAGGGAGGGAAGACACAACGATACAGGGTCAGGGACAAGATAAAAACCTAAGGGAGGAGAAGTCAGGGTCCCCTGAAGCTGCTCTTCCCCTTTCCTAACAGTTGCTACTATGGAAAGAAGAGGACTGTATAGATTGCTTTCCTGTTTGTTTTCCCCTCCCGCTAGAGCAGTGGTTCTCCATGGGGGAGGGGGGGATACTGCCTCCCAGGAGACATCTGGCAATGTCTGGAGACATTCTGGGTTGTCACATGTAGGAGGCAAGGGTGGGAGAGAATGGCATCCAGTGGGGAGCAGCCAGGAATGCTGCTCAACACCCTCCTATGCACAGGACACCCCTGCCACCACCGCCGCCACCATGGGCCAGTCCTCTCGGCACTGCTGGCCTGGCTCAGAGCTCAGGAAAACACCATCTGCCCCAGTCGCTGGCAACAGTCTCCTACCTGGGCCTCCTGTTCTGCCCTTGCAGACAGATGCTGTGTACACGCACGCACGACACACAGGCTGCCCAGGATCCTCTGAAAGCACAAGTCAGATCCTGTCCCTCTCTCTCCGCTCAAACTCCATCCATGACTCCCAGCTCCCTCCGGGTAAAAAACACGAGTTCTAAACTGGCCTGCCAGCCTCACCACGGCTCAGTGTCCGGTGCTGCTCCCCATCTCCCGCCACCCTCCCAGGGGCTCACGCAGCCCCAGACACCCTGAACATCCATCTGTTTGTTCTTCCTGCCTTCCTGGGAGCCTTCGCACGTGGTCTCCTGCTCTACACCTCCTCTCTGCCCACGTCCCCACTTCTCCGAATCACCCGGCGGCAGCTATCACCTCCTCGGGCGCGTCTGCTCTTCCTGCTGCAGCAGAATTCCCAGCCCTGCGGGGAACCCTGCCCAGCACTCTCTACCAGCCGCCTTCCCGCCTCACAAGGGCCCCGCGACCCGCCCCATCTCCTGACCCCTTCATCTCGCCCTTTCTTCCCCACATCAAGAGGCCGAGCCACGCAGTGGTTGAGTATGCGGCTTGCCAGTGCCATGCCAGACTGTCGGAGTGAATCACAGCTGCCCCACTTGCCGGCTGTGAGGCCTTGGTCAAGCTACAAAATTCTATTCTCTATGCCTCAGTTTCCTCATCTGTACAGTGGGAGCCGTAACACCCCCTGGAGGCACTGGGTGAATCATCCCTGTCACTCACTGAGCTTTGCAATTATCATCTCCTTCTCAGCTCACTCTAAAAAAGCATTTTCTGGATGCTTCCAACTCGGTCTCCTGCCTTCTTTTGCTATTTCCCTTCCACAGGGGAACAAAGATGGATACTGAAGGATATACTGTTGCAATGTCCCATACAGGGCCTGGTAGTTCGGGGATGTAGTTCCGTGGAAAAGCGTTTCCCTAGCATGCCCGAGGTCCTGCATTCCATTTCCAGCACCTCAAAACAAGAAAGAAAGGAATACACGAACTAGGGAACCCCATTACCCTCCAGTTCTATCAAGTGACTGCAAAGATAATGATCAGCCCCACTTCCTAGGTGAGAAAACTGAGGCAGGAACTGTGACCAGTCTCTTGGCCCTGGAAAACCTCTCCCAGTCTCCTTTGCCTCCCCACTCACCTGCTCCTCCCCCGTCTCTCAGGGTTAAGATCACTAGAACAGGGAATACAGTGCCATTTGTTTGGTTTTGTTCATAGGCGAGCCTGGGGAGGGGGCTGGTTATTACGCACAGAATCTCTTTGGAAGCACAGGTACTCAAGAAACTGCTCACAGCGGTGGTATCCCAGGAGCACAGGTCAGGCTTGGAAAGCAATCTTCAGCGTTACACCCATCCTTCCCCTTTGTGTTCCAACCGCGTGAATTATAAATTATAATTACTGCGCCCAATATAAACAATAAATGTAATACTGGGGGGAAATGTGAAACAGAGGAAGAACGTGTGTACCCTTCCTGCTGTATCTATTGACTGCTCCTTCTTTGCATGGCTTTCTCTTTCCGGGATAGATAGATTGATTGATTGACTAATTGACTGCGGTGCTGGGGATCAAACCCAGGTCCCCCTGCTCCCTCAGAGGACTGCTGCTGAAGCCCCCACCACAGGGCTACATCCCCAGCCCACCTTTCATTGTTGTGAGCTATTTTACAACTCTGTAAATTCTAGAAGGCTGAGACTAACGCAAAAGCATTCTTGCCATAGAAATGCAAATTTGGTCCCTGGAATGCAGCTGATTATAGCCAATTTTTGCATCCCCTTGTAAATTCATCTCAGCAGCCTTCTGTGTGCAGTACTTTGAATCAGCTGTGACATATAACTCGCTCTCTCATTCATATTCTTCAACAGTACTTTTTAAAAAAGTCACCACTGACCCCCAAGAATCAAGCTCAGCAGTTTCGTCTTAGGAGCGCTATAAAGGGATCTTTGCTATTATTTGACGCTGGACCCTAGTGAGGCCACCGGCCCAACCACTCCAACCTGCTACAAGCTGCCCAGCTTCTCTCTAGTTCCAGAGCCCACCTCCTCCGTCCTGGGCAGAGTGGGGCTAGGACTCTCACAGATCGGGTCTTGGGGGGCCCTTCCCAGCATCCTCCCTGGCTTCCTCGTTCTAACCACAGGGCAGGCATTTTCTTCTTACTACTGACTCACAGTCCACCAATATAACGGAGTGCCTCCTGTCCTGTTTAGTGCCAAGCTTATTGTCACTGTTCCTGCTCTAAAGGAGCTGACAGCTGAGCAGAGGAGACAACAGCAAATATACGAGCAAGATAAAATGTCCAGTTGAGAGACTGCTGTAATGAAAAGCAGGAGGAAGGGATTCGGAGCCACAGAGACTGGAACTGAAAGAGGACGTGGAGCTTGGAGAGGGGGAGCAGCAGGTACAAAGGCCCTGAGGCCACCTGAGCTTGTCAGAGGAACAAAAAGGCCAAGTATAGTGAATGAGGCCTGCCTAGGAGGTAAGGTCAGAGACAACTGTTTCTTCCACCTTCCCTCCATTACCCAGATTGAAAATATTCCAGAATGTTCTTTCCCTTCCCATCCTCAGTCTTCTCTGCATCAGGTCCACCAACCCTGACTGTACTCCTAAGTGAAAGCCTTCTAAAAATATAACTGCCAGGTGTGGTGGCATGTGCCTGTAATCTCAGCACTCAGGAGGCTGAGGCAGGAGGATCATTGGGAGTTGGAGACCAACCTGGGCTACAAAGCGAGCTCAAGGCCAGCCTAAACTGCATAGTGAGTCCTGAACTCCCTCTTGCCTGGTTCTCCAACTTTAACTACAGAAATAGTACTTCCCAGCTCGAAGGAGGGTAGTGAGGTTGCAGCGAATTAATGGATATGAAAACACCTGCTGTAACCAAGGCAGGCACAACAAGCACTGGCTACAGCCACGTTTATTGCTGTTTTCCCAGAAACTTCAGCAATTTTCCACAACTACCATTAAGGCGTCACAGTTAGAGCTTCTTTTCTCCAGCGCCATGCCTGACTTTCCCGCCTCTCCTGACCCCGGGTGACCTCCAGGGCTGGGGCACCCTGCTTCTTCACATGCCAGGTGCCGCCTCCTATCCGAACCTTTCCTCAGGATCCATGGACAATCGCTCACTCGGTTCCACAGCCCACACCCACTGGGGCAGATCCAGTCAGGTGACTTTACAGCACCAGTGGCTGCCAGGCCCTGTCCCTAAGCGAGGCACAGCCAGCCACCTCCTGGAATCCTGCAGCCACTCTGCAGGGCTCCCATCTGGGGCCACAGAGCCACCTGCACCTGGCAGCTTCCGCCCCAGCGCCCCAGCGCCCCAGCGCCCCAGAGCCCCAGCACCCCATCTGCAAGCCTCGGGGCTCTGCCTCGGAGTGGGAGCCACTCCTCCACCTCCTAGCTCCACACCCCGGCAGCGCCCCTGCCCGCCGCAGCACTGCCTCTGCCCGCTGCCCAGGGACTCAGCCTCCGGCACTGGCCCCCAGGGGTGCCTGGGGGTTCCGGCCAGTCCCCAGTGACCGCCCGCTGGAGTCCGGGCTGAGGATCCTGCAGTCACCAGTCTGTTGCTTCCTCCCTCGCCCTCTCTGGGCTTTGCCCCACACAGCACCAGTGGGGCCTGGTGTCAAGCAGGTGTCACCTGCCTGCTCAGAAACCTCTGGGCAGCAGAAGCCACAAACCAAAGGACAAAACCCAAATATCCATTCACAGATGGACGGATGACAGAGTGTGATGTCTACACACAGGAACAATTGTCAGCCACAAAAAGGAAGGAAGTACCACACTCACATTACCATATGCGCATCACACTACGGAAAATGTCAGACACAGAAAGACGCTGCATGATGCCCCCTTATATGACACGCTCAGACACATCCACAGAGACAGAAGGTCTATCGCTGAAGAGAGACAATGAGATACTGGGGGACTGGGGATATAGCTCAGTGGAATAAGTGCTTGCCTGGCAAGCACAAGATCCTGAGTTCAATCCCCAGTACCGCCAAAAAAAAAAAAAAAAAATGAGATACTGGGGCTTCTTTTAGGGTGATGAGAAAGTTCTGAGACTGGGGTGCCCAACAGTGTGACTGCTTTTTTTTTTTTTTTTTTCTTTTTGAGGCAGGGTCTGGCCTCCCAAGTGCTGGGATTACAGGAGTGCACCACCACGCCTGGCTGTGATTGCTTTTAATACCACTGGTTTGCACACTTTAAATTAGTTAATTTAAACCGTTGCAAGTTCGAGACCAGCCTGGGCTACAAAGTGAGCTCAAGGCCAGCCTGACCTGCATAGTAAGACCCTGTCTCAAAAAGACCAAAAAAAAAATTTTTTAAGTAAAAATGGTTAAAAAAAAAAAAAGTAAAAATGGTTAATTTAAACTAAAATAAAATGTTTTTTTTTTGGTACCAGGAATCGAACTCATGACCTCAGGCTTGTCAGGCAAGCGCTTATGCCACTGAGCTATATTTCAGTTCGTAAAATGGTTAACTTTTAAGCTGGTGCACCTGTAATTCCAGCTATCTGGGAGACTAATGTAGGAAGATTGCCATGAGTCTGAGGCCAGCCTGAACTACACAGTGCGGCACTGCTCAAAAAAAAAAAAAGTTCAGTGTCCGTGTATAAAGATTTAGGCAGCCACTGACCCACAGTCTGTGGCTACTTCTGTGCTTCGATGTGAGGGTTAGGCCCCTGCATGGAGATGGCCACAACCCCCGAACATGTCTCTCTGGGACCACTTACAAAGACACTTGCAGCCCACACGTAAGTAGGACACCCTGCCCTTGGGAGCTTGGTCCCTGCAGAGCCCCCTCTGAGAGTCCCCATTCTGCTGCCCCCTCGAAGAGGACACAGCCCGGTTCTGCCAACACAGCCCTTACTCAGCTCTTCCCGGCCTCTCCAGGCTTGGTCCCACCTCACACCCGACCTACTGCAGTCCCCTGTGCCTGGACACCTTCAGTCACAAGGGGAATTCCATCCGTTCCTTTTTTTTTTTTTTTTTTTTTTTTTGGGACCGGGGATCGAACTCAGCGCCTTAGTGCTTAGCGGGCAAGCACTTACACCACTGAGCTATACCTCCAGCCCACAAGGGGGATTCCGTCTCATGACTCTGGTCACCTCTTCTGAGAGGGCCTCTCCTGACCGCTCATCTGACACCGATTCCCTGAGAAATCACCCGGTTATTTCCTTGTTAGGGCTTAGTGGAACATAAACATCTTCGTTTACAAAACACTTTTTAATCTGTGTTTAAAGGCAAAGACTTTGTGTATCCTGTTGACCAGAGTTTCCCTAGGACAGGCACAGCACCTGAGGCATAGGAGCTGCTCAGTAAATATTTGTGCATTGAATGACCTCTTCCTTTTACATAAAATAGTTTCTTCACAAGACCTCCAGTAGGTGGCCCTGACTTGGATTCTGCACCTTTTTGCATAGTCAACTAGCATGCACAGTTATCATTTAGATGAAACTTCTTAAAGGTCAAGTACACTTCTTCACCTATTTACTGCACTCCAACTCCCTGGACCTACTTTGGAGTCCCCAAAATAACGCCAAAGTCTCCTGCCAAGTTAGTTCCCATCCCCTGTGTATCTTTACAGCTTTTCTACTTCAGACCCAGGACCAAATGCCACCTCCTCTGGGGGGCATTCTTGGATCACATCATGTCACAGCAGTTGAGTTTTCTTCCTGGTACTTAGCACCCTTAAAAAAACAATGTTACATTTGCTTTTTCCACAGGAACATTGTCATTCAAAAATACTGCTGTTGCCAGTCATGATGGCACATTCCTGTAATCCCAGTACTGGGGGGGGGGAGGCTGAGGCAGGAGGATCATTCCAAGTTCAAGGCCAGCCTGGCTACAAAGTGAGTTCAAGGCCAGCCTGAACTGCATAGCGAGACCCTGTCTCAACAAGCCAAACAACAGCAACAACCACTACAAAAAAACCACTGCTATATCCCCAGACCCCGGGGGTAGGTCTCATATACAGGAGTCTCAATCAATATCTGTTGATTTGAGTGAATGGAAATCCCATCCTTTATTTTAAAACAGTTCACCTTTTACTGGGTCCAGTAAGCTTTCTGTGGACCTCCTAAGTAACCTGTCCAACTTCTAGGGGCCTTAGCCTCCTGCTTCTGCAGCTTCCCTGGGCCCAGGCCTCCTGGTTGTCATAACAGCAGCAGGAGAATCGTTTGTTTTTTTGTTTTGATACCGGGAACCGAACTCAGGACCTTGCACTTGCCAGGCGGCTGTTTCTGTATCTCCGGCCCAGCAGGAGCATCTTCACCTTGGAAGAGTGGCTGGTGCTCAGGGAGGCTCACTTTGTGCCGGGCGCCTGTCCCTTCCCACACCCCTAGGAGGCAGCCACTCTTATGTCTCTCAGCTTACACTAACAAAACGGAGGCACAAGACATAAGAAACAGACATAAGAAAGTACGAGCCCCCTCCACCCCTCCAACTCGAAGACACAAATACTACGGAAAAGGAAAACACTTGAAGGTGGCGAAGAACCAGTGCAGCCAAGCCAACAAAAACACAGGAGACGAAATGGCAGGGAGTGCCGACGGGACACCATCGCGGTCGCGCTTGCAGGCTGCCACCTCCCACTTCTCCCAGTATTTCCGTCCACCCAGTCCAGCAGGCCCCAAATCCAGAGGTCACCCTGGAGCTCCGCTCTGCAGGCACGGGGAGTTTACCTTCTGACCATCTTCCCAGGTCCACTCCTGCGGCGCAGCTCCATCCTAAGGGCTGTGCCCTGCCCCGGGGCCACCAGGATCTGGGACTGGGTGGGAGGCAGCAGCCTTCCCACCGGCCCGGGCCAACTCCACTCTGTCCCATCCCCCACCTGGGTGGCCTGAAGGATCTTTTCAAATTTCAATTTGGACCAGGGTCACTACCCCACCCCCAGCTCCAAAATCCCTTGAAAGGTTTCCCATTGTTCTCAAGCCAAAGTCTCAAATTCTTAACGCGGCTGCAGGGGGTCTGCAGGATTCCCTTCTCCAGCCCCGCCTGGGGATCTGGGTCTGAGCTCTGGCCAGCTTGAAGATTCAAATGCCTAGATTCAAATACCAACTCTGCCATTCACTCACATAGGTAACTTAACCTCTCCAACCAGTAAATGGACACCAAAGCACCTCCCAGAGTGTTGTCAAGATTAAATTAGTCCTCTGGGCATGGTGGTGCACGCTTGTAATCCCAGCGTTCAGGAGGCTGAGGCAGGAGAATCACTGCAAGTCCAAGACCAGTCTAGGCTACAAAGTGAGTTCAAGGCCAGCCTGAACTCCATAGCAAGGAGACTCTGTCTCAAAAAGACAAAGAAAAAAAAAAAATTAAATTAGTTCATGTATTAAAAACACTACTTAAACTGGGGGTGGTGTCACACACCTGTAATCCCAGCATTCAGGAGGCCAAGGCAGAAGAATTGCTCTAAGTTGAAGGCCAGCCTGGGCTACATAGTGAGCTGAAGACCAGCCTGAACTGCATAGTGAGATCCTGTCTCAAAAGGACAAAAAATAAAATAAAATAAAATTTTAAAAGACTTTATTTAACTCCTATGCATCCTTCAAAACCCAGTACAGTATTTATCTCTTCAGAGCAGCATTTGCTAGACCTACTTCTCAATAAGTTATCGCTTCCTGTTACACACTGCCTTCAGAGTGCTTATGGCAACTACAATTTAATACCTAATAATGTTTAATATCTCAGTATAAATTCAAGGCTGGAGGCACAATTCAGTAGCAGAGTACTTGATTAGCATGCAGGAGGCTGGGGGGCGTGTATAAATTTGTGTGAGGGACAGGATCATTGCACTGAGGTTTTACCCCTCCCCCCGTTTTGGGGGTACCAAGAACCAAACTCAGGACCTTCCATTTGCCAGGCAGGCACTGTGTGGCTGAGCTATATCCCTGCCCCCTTTTGATATGGTCTTACTATGTAGTTCAAGCTGGCTTGGAACTCAAGGCAATCCTCTTGCTTCAGCCTCCCAAGTGCTGGGATCACAGGTGTGCACCAAGCCTGGCATTTTGCCCTTTTTTTTTTTTTTTTTTTTTTTTGGTCTTTTTGAGACAGGGTCTTACTATGGAAGTTAGTCTGGTCTTGAGCTTACATTGTAGCCCAGGCTGGTCTCAAACTTGAAATGATCCTCCTGCCTCAACCTCCCAAGTGCTGCGATCACAGGTGTGAGCCACCAAACCCAGCTTTTGCACTTTTCATGTACTTATTTATTTTTATTTTGAAACATGATCGCACCAAGATGCCTCATATTTGGGCTTTCCTGCCTCAGCGTCCCAGAATGTTAGAAATATAGGTGTGTACCATGACTGACCATAAATTCTTAGGATTGATTTATTTACGGCTTAGTCTCTGGCTCAACTGTGTGTTTCCCTGGCAAACAGTAGGTACTCAAAAATAATTTAGTGTGACTGTTGAATGAGGGAACTCTCAAAGGAGCAACTTCAGGGTGCCCAAGTCCCTAGTTTTCTTGTTTTTCCCCGCAAGTCCCCAATTTTCAAGTGTGTTTTAATAAAGTTGCAAGAACACTGAAGACAAGCCGGGCGAGGTGCCCCACACACTGAAGACGGCTGGGGTGAACAGGTCACAAAAGGCAGCTGCAGTGTCTCACCTCGAAAGCCACCCTGGGAGTGGCCCGGAGCAGCTACTTGAGATGTGCAGGATGGGAGAGGAAAACCTGGCAAGGATGGCTAACATTAGCATGAGCCCCACTTCCACCTGCAACGCCTTAACAGGTCCTTCCCGCCCCCAGAGACTGCCTGCCTGCCTGGCTCCCTGGGACACAATAGTTGGCCTCTGCATGCACAGGGTGAGGCTTAACCAGCAGGGGAGCCATGGAATCCTCTAGCCAGGTGTGGTAGCTCCTGCCTGTGACCGGCCCTTGGGAGGCTGAGGCATGAGGATTGCTGTGACTATGAGGCCAGCCTGGGCTACGTAGTGAGACTCTGTCTTCAAAAGAAGGAGGTGGCAGAGGCGTAGCTAGATCAAAGACTCTGCAGCTGGGACAATGGCACATGCCTGTAATCCCATCTACTTAGGAGGCTCAAGCAAGGGGATGGTAAATTTGAAACCAGCCTGGACAATTTAGTGAGACCCTGTCATGGGGCGAGGTGGGGGGGCTGGTAGGGTGCGAGGGATGTAGCTGAGTGGTACAGTCCCCAGTACTGCAAAAGAAAACAAGAACAAATAAATCCTGCAGACTGACCTGAGCTGAGCAGACTCCCAGGAGAGATGTGTTGCTTGCCTAGGGCCAGAATCATCTTGGGCTGTCTTAGGCCCCTTAGCAAAATAGCCACTTACTCTTGGCCCTTGTATCAGACCCATCAGTGTGCTGACTCTTAGGTAACCTTTTCGGAATGTGTGCCAAAGCTCACCAGAACTCCAGCGTCCACCGCCCCCAAAGCTAAGGCCAAAGGACAAACACTCTTGCTTGGTGGCAGGCGCCACCTAATGCCTCGCCAGTGTATCTGTTTAACACACTGATTTAGGGCTCTCCTTGATCTTTGGCTATAGCTTGTCATTCAGGAAAACTTGAATCCAGGGCCTTAGGCCTTGGTTACTTATCCTTGGCACAAAATAAACTATTTCTTCTTTCTTTTAAAATGGAACTGGGGCCACAAGTGGTGGTGCACGCCTGTAATCCCAGCACTACAGAGAAGGCTGAGGCAGGAGGATCACTGCAAGTTTGAGGCCAATTGGGCTACAAAGTGAATTCAAGATGAGCCTAAACTGCATGGTGAGACCCTGCCTCAAAAAGGAAAAAAGAACACAGAACTGGGGCTGGGGGTCTAGCTCAGTGGTAGAGTGCTTGCCTAGCATGCACAAGGCCCTGAATTCAATCCCCAGTACCACCACCAAAAAAAAAAAAAAAAAAGAACTGTTCTGCGTTGACAGTAGAGGCTGCAGAAACACTGGCAGAATAAACACATTACAGTCCGCAGTCACCTCGGCCTGCTTAGAGCAGCCTGTGCCCTGGAGCCCCGGTCCTTCTGTGCCCTCCCATGGGACTTGAACCCAGATGTGTCTTCCTGCACTTTCTCTGGAGCCCCAACTATGGGCAGAGCAGGATGGAGGGTGTTGAAGTGGATTTCGCTCCAGAGGAAAAACCTCGAGCATGGAAATGTCAAAGCGGTCACCTTGGCATCCCCTCCCAGCCAGCCAGAGGGACTTCAGGGCAGACAGCTGTGCTAGTGTTCCGCAGGCACCGAGCTCGCTGGCAGACCGCCCCAGAACAATTAGGGATGAAAGGCTTCCCGGGAGGAAAAGACTTCCTAGGGTATTTGGAGAGGACTGCTGAGAATAGGGGCCCTTGGTTGGCAGGCAGGAGGATTAACTCTCCCCAAGAGCCACCCTGAAGGTAAACAGGACATCTGTCACCTGCTTCCGCCTTGACCCAAGGTCAGGAATGCACCCTAAGGTCCACCTCGGGAATGATTTCCCATTTCTCACTTCCATTTTCTGTATTATGTGGTCACTATGCAGCGCCTGTGCACAGGGTAAGAATGTGTGGACATTGAGACTGATTTGATCCAGACCCATGTGCTTTAGAAAGTACCAGAAGCGATTTTTAGGCTTGTCGGATGCTCACCTTCAGCGTACCTCCCCACGGCCAGCCGCCTCTCCCTGGGCTTTCTCTAACCACACAGTCATCTGGGAAGATCCTTCCAAGGCTCCAAAGCCACCTCCTCCGAGAAGCCTTCTGGAACTTGCTTTATCTAAAGGAGACCCCCACCCCCAGCCCAGCCCAGCAGTCGCCCTCTGTGATGTCACGGGGTGTCACCTTTTCCACTAACCTAGCATTTATGCAGTCAGCTGTTACAGCCTGAAGTTTTACTCACTGGTCTATTGCAGAGAAGCTGTCAACGCCATGGGGACAGCATGTTCCCTGGGTTGTTCATGTGAGATCACCAGTGTTCAAAAGGCCACCAGGTCCACAAGGAGGACGAGCTTTTGAGGCAGAGCTTTTGAAAAAGATGAAGGCTCCTGGCATGCAGTCACCATTGGGATCCTGAGAGCATCGCTTGGAAGGTGGACTGATCGCCCTGCTCTGCACCTGCAGTTCCCTCTGCCTGAAGTGCTCTTCCCACGGGTGTCCGCGGGATTCTTCGCTCTTTCACCTAGGTCACCAACTGAGTGAAGTCTGCCTCATCCCCCGCCCAGCAGTGCTCAGCCAGTCTCTAATCTTCATTCCTTGGTTTTATTTATTTATTTCTTTTTCGGGACCGGGGATCGAACTCAGGGCCTTAGTGCTTAGCGGCAAGCACTTACCCCACTGCATTCCTTGGTTTTAGAGGTCAAATTGTTCTCCCACAAAACAGATGTCATGCTGAGTGCAGCAGTGCCCTCCCGTCATCCCAGCTACTCTGGGCTGAAGCAGGAAGATCACAGGTTCGGGTCTAGACTGGGCAACTAGGTGATCTCCTGGCTCTCAAAATTAAAAAGGTAAAAAGCCCCGGGAATGTAGTTTAAGACTTCTGGGTTCAATATCCAGGATACTCCACCCCAAGATGTTGAAGCTCTAACCACCTGGTACCTAAGAATATGACCTTATTTGGAGATAGGGTCTTTCTAGAAGTAATCAAGTTAAAGCTGGGTGTGGTGATGCACATCTGTCATCCCAGCATTCTGGGAGGCTGAGGCAGGAGGATGGCAAGTTGAAGCCCATCCTGGGCAATTTAGTGAGACTCTGTTACAAAAGTAACAATAGGGGCTGGGGATATAGCTCAGTGGAATAAGCGCCTGCCTAGCAAGCGCAGGGTCCTGAGTTTGATCCCCAGTACCGCCAAAAAAAAAAAAAAGTAACAATAAAAAGGTCTGGGGATGTCGTTCAGTGCAAAGGGCCTGAGTTCAATCCCCAGTACCCAGCAAAAAGGGGGGGGAAAAGTAAAATGGAGTTAGTGCAGTGTGACGGATATCCTTATGAAAAGAGCAAATTTGGACAGAGACAAACACAGAGGCATTTAGGGGAGGATTGGAGGCTGCAGGCCAGGCCATAGCAGAAACTGCCTACAAAGCTCCCGGGGGTAGGGAGGCCAGCAGAGGGGGTCTCTGCAGCGTTCTGAGGGAGGGAGATGGCCTGGCCACGCTTTCATTTCCAACTCCCAGCCCCAGCCCCCCGAGAAATAAATTTCTTCCAAGCCACACAGTCCAAGGTCTGTGGTATGCAGAAGCAAGGGTGCCCGCCCCTCTCCCCTGGCTGCTGCCCTATGTGTGTGTGTCTGTCTGTCTGTCCACTCCCAGCACCCGTGCTGGCATGCACGCTGCTCAGGTCTCTCCCAAGGTCCCTGTGCAGGCAGGTGTGACAAGGGCCAGGCTCCATTCCTTTGAGAGCTACGCCAGGCCCTGCTGTCAAGTGCTGGAGACAGAACAGTGCGAGACAGACAGGCAGAAACCCTTGCCTTTTGCAAGTGGTGCTGCTGTGAGAGAAGATGAGGGCACGGGCAGTGTGTGACATAAGGGAGGAAGTGGGGAGTTTGGTGCGCTTGGCAGTGGTCACGGGGCGGAAGAAGGGGGCAGCTGAGCCCAAACCTGGAGAGGACAGGGAGGAGGCATGGGGATGTGGGTAGGATTCCGAGATGCTGGGGTCCTACACTCATTCACTGGGTGAGCAGAGACCAGGGAGCTGCTAACACCCTGCCACCACAGGACAGCACCCGCCACAAAGGATGACCTTGCCCGAAAGCTGTCTGCACTGAGGCAGAGAAGCAAAGCCCTCCTCCCGTCCCCAACCAGCCTGCTCTGTAGGGGCCAGCTACTGGAGGACAACAGGGAGGTCACTGTGCAAGGTCATTTGGTGGCCTTGGAAAGAAGTGAAGGATGAGGCCAGAATGTACTAAAGACAGGGTAGAGCTTGGCATCCTGGGGGTGGCCCACACCTGTCATCCTGGTACTCTGGGAGGCTGAGACAGGAGGATAGCAAAATTTGAGCTCAGCCTGGGCAACTTAGTGACTCAGTGGGACTGTCTTTGAAAAAAAAGAAAAAAAAACAAACAGTACTGAAGATGAAACTCATTGTAAAGATGCTGTTTTACTCCCCAGTACTGAAAAAGCAAAGAAAGGGGTGGGTAGAACAGGAAGTTGTTCGGACCCATTTTTTTTTATTTTATTTTTTTCTTTTTTTTTTTTGGACCCATTTTAAACAGCTCAGTTTGCACTCTGCCCGTGACAGCTCACTGGAGGCTTTCCCACAGAGAACACGCAAGACCACGGACCACAAAGTTAACCATGACTGTGGGGCTGAGCTCAGACTGCAGAGGCGGAGGAACGCAGATCAGCCGGTCCCCTGAGCGCGCCACGCTTGAGGGGTGGTGGCTTGCACCCAGGTGAGGCAGACAGAAAACGTAGGATTTTGGATGTGCTTGGGAAATGCAGCTGGCCTGGTGGGTTGGGGAGGAGACGGGGGGGCACCTGGGTGACTGCAGGGTCTTGTGGAGTTGGCGGCAGCTGAGGGGGGCAGCAACGGGAGCATGGGGAGGAAGTGTTAGCCACCCAGGGGAGACGCAGGGAGGCGGACGATGGCACACAGAGGAAGGAAGTTTGGGCTGGAGGTACGACCGTGGGCAGCGTCGGCATGAGGACGGTATTCACACCATGACGAGGGATGGCACGGTCAGGACTGCGGTGATGACGACAATCCCTTCACGGCCCATCCTTGGGGCACACACTGTTGGCAGTGTGGCTGTGACAGTGATAACAAAGACGATGATTAGTTTCCACGGAGAGGGAGGGACGCTGAGAAGCAGGCCAGAGAAGCACCCAAAGCCTGAGGGGGAAGGCGTTCGGAGGAGCACACCCTCCTTCCCTTCCGCATCGCCGGCATCGCCAAGACCCAGTTCTGACACCGCAGCTAGGAAAGGGGAAGCTTATTTTGATTCACATTTTGGTCCATGGTCAACTGTCTCCAAGGCAGAATGGAACAGCAGAGGGGTTTTGTGGAGCTGCTCAGGGGATTCGGGAGAGACAGCAGAGAAAGAAGGGAAGAGCTCGGGCGAGAATAAGCCATTCCAGAACTCACCCCATTAACCTGTCTCCTCTGACCAGACCCCGCCTCCCCGAAGCCAGTCAGCTGCACCCTCAGAACCCAGCCACCTTCCAAACACATGAAGCTTCAGGGATCGGTTTAGATCTGAACCGCAGCATCTGACCTGCCTCAGAAAGGGTTCATGTACATCTCGTCCTCTCTTTATGCAAAATGCAGTTTAGTCCATCTCTAGTATTTGCCAAGGTCCTAACAGTTACAGCATTGCTGGAAAGTCCAAGTCCAAAGTCTCTTCTGAGGGGCCGGGTATTGAGCTCAGCGCCTGCCTAGCAAGCACAAGGTCCTGAGTTCAATTCCCAGTACAAAAAAAAAAAAAGACAACAAAACAAAGTCTCTTCTGAGGGGATACAGCTCAGTGGAATAAGAGCTTGCCTAGCAAGCGCAGGGTCCTGAGTTCGATCCCCAGTAACGCAAAAAAAAAAAAAAAAAAGTCTCTTCTGAGACAAGGCAAACTCATAGCTGTGAGACCCTGTAAAAGTCAGAAGAAAGTTAACGGTGCTGGCATACAATGCCACAAGACGAACACTCTTACCCCAGGAGGAGTAGGGGGTACAAATCAACAGAACCAAAGCAAGGCTGAAGTCCAGCAGGGCAAATATTAAATCCTCTAGCTATGGCCAGGAATAGCATAGCACACCTGTAACCCCAGCACTCAGGAGGCTGAGGCAGGAGGGTTGCTGCAAGTTCGAGGCCAACCTGGGCTACAAGGTGAGCTCAAGGCCTGCCTGAACTGCACAATGAGACCTGTTCTCAAAAAAAAAAAAAAAAGAAAAAAGAAAAATCCTCCAACTGTGTCCAGCATGAAAAGCAAGCTGTGGTGAGATGCAAATTCCAAATGGCTCCAATGGCCCTGCCCACATGGCACTGCCAGTGGCTGTGGCCCTCATAGCTTTGTCTTTCTTGGGCTGGCTGGGTTCACCCGTTGTCGTGTTCCTCAAACAGGCCATGCTCCTGGTTCTACAACTGCCCAGGCTCTCCAGTGCGTTTCACCCTCACATTTCATACCCTGCCCACTCAGTGCCACATAGCTAGGCCTTGCAGCCTTCTTCTGAAACCTGGGTGGAAGACTTCATGACCCCACAATCCTTGAATTTGGCATGTCTGTAAAATCAGCACCACACACATGACACCGAGGTCTACCACCAGCTTGAACAGGAGCCAGACTCCATTGTATCATGGCTGTAGGGGTCTCTGGACAGCTCAGCGCTATGAACTGAATCCCAGGGAACAAATATTCTAGGTGGCCACCATTCTGGACTACAGGGCCTGGGGATCTTTTTTTTTTTTCTTTTCTTTTCTTTTTCTTTTTTGAGACAGAGTCTCACTTTGCAGCCCAGGCTGGCTTCAAACTCTCAGTGATCCTCCTGCCTCAGCCTTGTAAGTGTTAGGATTACAGGCATACACCACCATGCCCAGCTTCGGTCTCTCAATGCAAAGTCTCTCACTTTTCCAGTTCTGGGGCTGCAAAGAGTGGGGTCTTTCTGGTCCCTCAAGGCATTTTTCTTACTGTCCTGATCCTAAGTAGTTGGCTTCTCTTATTGTTTGTTTTTATTGTGGTTTGATACCATGTTGAGTGTTTTTGTTTGTTTTGTCTTTTGAGACAGGGTCTTGCTATGTAAGGCTGGCCTTGAACTCACCATATAGCCCAGGTTGGTCTTGAACTCTCAGCGATCCTCCTGCCTGATCCTTCCCCTCAAGACTCCTGAGTGCTGGGATTCTCGGCATGTGCACTATGCCGAGCTGACAGTCTCGTTATGTAATTCAGGCCCTGAACTCAATACATAGCCCAGAATGGCCCCCGACTCATGGCGATCCTTTTGCCTCAGGCTCCTGATTGCTGGGACTACAGTTGTATCTCATTACAAGTTTTCTTTTTTTTTTTTTTTCTTTTTTTTTTTTTTTTTGGCGGTACTGGGGATTGAACTCAGGACCCTGCGCTTGCTAGGCAGGCACTTATTCCACTGAGCTATATCCCCAGCCCTCCCAGTTGTATCTCATTAGACCCAGCTAATATTTGGTTTATTTTTAACGCAAATCTTTTCAGCAATCAAACTCCACTCTTTTCCATCTTTGCAGGTGCTTTCTTTCCGGCAAAACTAAAAACTTTTCAAATGACTTTTTTACTCCTGATTTGCAATATAAACCTGGCCAAAAAAAAAAAAAAAAAAAATCCCCAACAGTATCCACGTCACAGCCTGAACAATGGACTTTGTAATTTTCTCTGACAGATTAATTAGTCCACTGCCTTAATATCATTCTCCACAAGGCCCCAGGACATGAACAAAATGCAGAAGAGTGATCTGTCAGAGGATAACACATGAACTGTTCCCAACTGACATCTCCAGAGCCTGGTCTTTGCCATCCGCCTTTTTTATTAGCATTTGGTCATCTGAGCTGTGACCAGAATCTTCCATCAAATTCCATTTACAGCACTCTTTTTGTTTTTTTTGTTTTGTCTTTTTGAGACAGGGTCTCCCTATGCAGTTCAGGCTGGCCTTCAACTCACTATGTAGCCCAGGCTGGCCTTGAACTCACAGCGATCCTTCTGCCTCAGCCTTCCAAGTGCTGGGATTTCAGACGCCTGTGCCACCACACCCAGCCACTTACAGCCTTCTTTTTATTTGCTTTTGTTTTTGTTTTTTGAGACAGAGGCTCACTGTGTAGTTCTTAGACAGATCTTGAACTCACTATGTACCCCAGACTGGCCTCGAACTCTTGGCAATCCTCCTGCCTCAGCAGCCTCCAGAGAGCTGGGATTACAGGTGTGCACTACCACACTGGACTAGTTTACAACATTCTTCTTCTTTTTTTTTTTTTTCTTTTTGAGGCAGGGTCTTGCTATGCAGTTCAGGCTGGCCTTGAGCTCACTTTGTATCCCAGGCTGGTCTCAAACTCACAGCGATCCTCCTGTCTCAGCCTCCTGAGTGCTGGCATTACAGGCATGCGCCACAACGCCCAGCAAAATTGACATTTTATTTTTTATTTATTTATTTTTTGTACCAGGAATCCAACTCATGACCTCAGGCTTGCCAGGCAAGTGCTTATGCTGCTGAACTATATCCCCAGCCCTAGTCTACAACATTCTAAGGCTACTTCTCCAGCTGACATCTCCAAATCTTTCTGAACTCTTCCCATGAACCAGTTCCAAAGATGCCTGAACCACATGGTGAGGTGGTATCACAGCAAGGACCCCCACTGGTGGGATCCGACTCTGTCTCAGTCACCTCCTCATTGCTGACACATAATACCTTCCTCAAATTAAGGAAGGCGAGTGTTGTATGAAAGGAGAGAAGGTCAGCACTCCCCTTGACAAGGATGGAAGAGGCCCTTGGGCCTGACAACACGCATACGGTGAAGGCATTGCCACCTACTTCGTGGCATCTAACCACTGTTTTTTGGAATAGCTGATGACAGGTTATTCGATCAATCTTGTATGTCTGTATGTGTTATCCTGAGCACACACTTTGAAGATATCAATTTGCAAAGCAGCAACTACTGTTGGTTTTCTGATGCTTTGTCTATAATTCAATTCTGATCTTACTGTTATTGTACTACTTTGTGCCTCTTTGTTAATGCTTTCCGGGTTTTTTTTTTTTTCCGTTGTTGAGATGATTAATTGTTTGACCAATTTCGCATGTCTGTATTTGTGTTCATGAATATACACTTCGAAGATATCAATAGGTAAAGCAACAACCATTGTTGAGTCCATGTCACGTTGTCTGTAAATCAGTTTTGATTGTACTATTTCTTATGCTACTTTGTGTCTGTTTGTTAATATGTTTTTGTGCTTTTACTTTTAAAATAAAAAAAAAA